>JAMZAV010006743.1:0-34219 GCA_024449915.1 Sweltsa coloradensis | reverse complement strand
TCTGCGAGTGTATATATCTTAATTATCATCAAAATCGAGTGATTTCTCTATTTGAGATGAAAGTAAATGATAAAAAATTATTTTCTAATTATTTTTTACAAGCGTTGAATATGTTTTCCCACCACGTTTTGGGGGTCAACTATGAAAAAAAAATGTTTACAAAGTCAAAACTCAAATTTAACCCCTGAAACTATTTTGCCTACTAAAAGGTTAACAAGGGCCATATAGGAAGGGCACCAAGGCTTGGCTGAGGCACACTATAGGGCACCTAGATAGTAGTTAATCACAAACCATCGGCTGAATCTCATTGGCAAGAAGCTCGTTGATAAGATTATTGTAATAGTCGATTCCGTCTTGATTCACCGTGGAGACGATACCTGTTGGCAATATGCGAGACCAAGAGATGGAGAAGCGGTACACGTGCACCTGCAACAAGGCAATACAGAATAATATATCATATAAGCTGAGTTCCTTACAAGAATACTTGCATAAAGTCGAAATATATTCAGCATTACCATATCATATTTTTCACGTTGACAGGTCTACAGCCTGCAGTCTATATATGTATATATATAATAATAGGTAGATGCCAACAGGCTAGGTTATCTGTGTTCTACTATGGCAGCCACCTCTATCTACATCTCAGGTAAGCTGTTGCCTCCTATCTCTATCCACATTGATTATATATTTATATATATGTTTATATATGTTTAACCTTGGTTTTATAGTAGGCGACTATGACGCTGTTATGGTAGAACTTTAGACAGAAATTAAAAAAGTGACTACACCGGGGATCGAACATGGGACCTTGGCTTTCCGGGCCATGCTCCTACCAACTGAGCTTTGCAGGCACCAATTTAATCTTGTCTTATTCTTGGTCTGTTTATACATTGTTAATAACGTGTGTAGAGCAGATTGCACTGCCTATTAGACTACATTCGCAAATAACTGGAGAAATACAAACCATCTCTGTAACCCTAGAGCCAAGGTCCCTGGTTCCATCCCCGGTGTAGTCACTTTTTTAATTTCTGTCTGAAGTACTACCATATATATACTATAAAGCCAAGGTAAAACCAGTGTTGAAATCAGACTTTTCATCCCGGGGGGGCTATTGAAGATCCCGGGGGTATTACTTAGGGACAAAGTACGGGGGGTTTGGGGGGAACCCCCCCAACAATAGCGCCGCAGGCGAAAATTTTCAAAATCAGGTTTTTAAGAGTGCGTTTGGTGCGTTTTAGAAAAAAGTTGTGGTCTGAGCGCAATACCGAAATAATTTAGTTTTTGTGTTTTGCGGACGCTAAAAGATCCTAAATATCTGCTAGATTTAACCTTCAAACCGCTAGATTAAAAAAAAACGGTAATTTTAGCAACGAAATCACATACAATATTTTCCAAACAGGGTGAAAAACTGTTATTTTTTTACCAATCACAGCACAATTTTGTAAAATTCGACTAATAGGAAGCAAGTATCAGTGTTTAGCCTAATATACAAGGAAAACTGCGTTGACCCCTCCTTTTACAGGATGCCTACGCATTGGTTACCTGACAATAGTGTTTTTACATCGAAAACTACACTGTCCATTTACCGAACATACTCCATCTGTTCGACTGCGAGCCAACAAACAAAAGAAGACATAATAATTTGGAATTTCCTTAACATAAGTCGGAACCCTTCGAATGACCATACACTTAACAAATCTAGTTCTTGACCTCGTGAGTTGCCCACACGTTTTTCGTAGGGTCTGCCCAATTGATAACAATTACAAACATAAACCTTAACAACCTTCAAAGCAATATGTTCGTGCCCTTTCAAAAACGGCAAAGTGACATTTAAAAAATGAAGGAATATATAGTGTATGTAGTCAATTTATTCCCGGGGGGGGCGAATGACAGTTCATCATATCATATCATATCATAGCTGGATTCAACACTGGGTAAAACATATATATATTATGTGTGTGTGTGTGTGTGTGTGTGTGTGTGTGTGTGTGTGTGTGTTTGTCTGTTGGTGTGTTCTGTGTGTTGTGTGTGTTTGTCACCGACCAACGTTTCGGCTCCAATTCAGGAGCCATTATCAGGGTCCTTCCTCTTTGGTCGTCCACCTCGTACTGAAGCGTTGTCCACCTCTACAATACGTGTCAGTGTCTACTGCCGCGTCCGTGCTCTCGTGCTCTCCGGCGAAATTAGGTGCGGGGCGGCGAGGTCGTATTGTGTAACTGTGTTCCATGGGGCAGTACCACTGAGCTCTATATACGAGGGAGGGCGCATGCAATGCTAGGCCTATAACCTTGAAGCCTACATGGGCCTAAAGCGATGGGTCGACAAGGCATAACCCGATGGGCCTATTATCGACGTCCCTCGATTATATTGCGATTGCAATGCGATTGCACCGCCGTCTAGATGTAAATCTTAACTTCAAGATGGCGGTTTGTGGCTAGTTTATTTTGAGGTTGTGTCGACTAGTAGACCTACATTACAGTGATCTATTATCAGGGACACTCAGGATGCCTAGGAATAGTGTTTACTGCAGTGTTACACTAAATAAACTGATAAATACAGGCCAGTGACACAGGTGAACGAATCAATTATGTTTAGTTCTTTTGAATCTGCCGCTGATTAGGGACCTAACAAAATGGCGGACGGCAAACTTCCGCCAACTTCACATCTCAACATTTGCCTGGTATATATCAGATCTCCACGTAAGTATATAGAGCTCAGTGGGTAGTACCCACTTGTCTAACATTAGCTTGGTCCCTAGCAAATCAAGTCTGGCTTCTTGTCATTCGCCGTGCGTCAGTGATAGTTCCGTGAATCAATCAAGGAAGGAATAAAGCTCCAACAAGACGACTACAAACTACACCATTAATTCCACCACAGACCGTTCACGAAACTATCACTGACGTTCGGCGAATAACAAGAAGCCAGACTAGATTTGCTAGGGACCAAGCTAATGTTAGACAAGTGGTACTGCCACATGCAACACAGTTACACAATACGACCTCGCCGCCCCGCACCTAATTTCGCGGGAGAGCACGAGAGCATGGACGCGGCAGCAGACCAGTGTTGCCAACTTGACGGAAATTCCGTTAAAAAACTGGTGGTTTTTACATGCCATATATAACGGGCAAATATTCCATCTGACGGTTAACGGAAAATCTAGTGGAATGAAAATGAGTCTAGCGAAATACTAGTGGTTTTCGAAATAACCCAATTTTCGTGCTTTTTGATGATATTTTGTTGACATTTTGTATGGGAAGCGGTAAATAAGTTTAACTTTTAGCAAATAATTAAAATATTTAACCCTTGTAATGATGATGATGGTCATAATTTTTACATATTTTACTCAAGATTACGCATCTTATACTTAGTTTGGAATACTACTTTCAAGTTTTAAATCCTTTTAGTTCCAATTTAATGAATAAAAAGTCAAATTAACCTGTAAAAATAACTTTAACGGAATGTACTGCTATCTGACGGGAATTTAAGGTACTTTTGACGAGATTAGTAGGCTAGGAGTTGGCATCACTGCAGCAGACACGCATTGTAGAGGTGGACAACGCTTTAGTACGAGGTGGACGACCAAAGAGGATGGACCCTGATGATGGCTCCTGAATTGGAGTCGAAACGTTGGTCGGTGAACCTAAAAACGAGACACGGTTTTACCCGTTAGTACAATACTACTAACATTAGCAACAGTGAAAGTTTAGACATTGCATATCTATATATGTTTAACCTTGGCTTTATAGTAGGCGACTATGACGCTGTTATGTTAGTACTTTAGACAGAAATTAAAAAAGTGACTACTCTGGGGATATATATATATATATAAATATATATATGTTAGTACTTTAGACAGAAATTAAAAAAGTGACTACACCGGGGTATATATATATGTCCCGGAATGTCCCGGAAGACAATAACAACATAAATATATATAAAACATTATTATTATTATTTAACATTATGACACGTTGCCCAAATACTTAAAGAACAACAATTAGCTTTAAGACAGAACTGAAGAAGTTTTTAACTAACAATCCGTTTTATTCCGTCAATGAATACATGACGTATTATATATTAGTTGACTGTTTTTATTGTACTGTATTGTATTGCTTTGTCATTGTGTACTATTGTCGCCTTGTCCAAAATTATTATATTTATTTATTTTATATAATTAAAATTATTATTATTATAAGTAATTTTATTATTATGATTGTTATTATTATTATTAATATTATTATTATTATTTGCATACATACCCCCAATTCCTTGAGCATGGCGACATCCTCCTTGTACTTGTGGTATGAGTCAGCAGCAATGTCCCCATTGCTCACGTCAGCGATTGCAAATGGTTGCGAGTGAGTAAAACGATCCCAAATATTTTCACCTTTACCTGCAAATAAATAATCAAATTAGTTTTGGCGTACCCAAAGGAATGGTTGGGCTTGTGGGTGGGGTCCCAGCACCCCGACCCCTTAGAAATACAAAACATGTCTGATAAATAGGTATTACTGACAAGCACGGGTACTATAGAATATCACAACGAAGCGCACAAATTCATTTCTTCTTAAGGCTATTCCAGAGCACTCTTACCGATATTTTGAAAGTTAACGGAAAATGGCTAAAAGTTGGTTGGATGAAAGATGAACTTGAATTTAAAAGGGGAAAAAAATAACTTTTTTTTGGACGGGACAAAAGGGACTCTTTTGGCCGAAATATGCAAATTTTGGGTTATTACGGAAATGAATGTTTTAGATGCAATATTTAATTTTTAGCTATGATTTTTTTTTATTGCTTCAACACACCTTTGTCTCTGGACTGAGTACGAGGGAAACTAATTTTATGAAATAACTTTTGATGAACGATTTTTTTCGTGTTCCGGTTCAAAACTCTTTTTTGTACCATGTGACAAAAAAAAATCGTACATCGAACATTATTTCAGAAAATTCTTTTCCCTTATACTCAGTCCAGAGACAAAGGTGTGTTGAAGCAATAAAAAAAATCATAGCTGAAAATTAAATTCTGGTTGAAGCAATAAAAAAAATCATAGCTGAAAATTAAATTCTGCATCCAAAACATTCATTTCCGTAATGACCCAAAATTTGCCTAAAATGGCCAAAATATAGATTTTGTCCCGTCCCAAAAAAAATTATTTTTTTTCCCCTTTTTTATTCAAGTTCATCTTTCATCCAACCAACTTTTAGCCATTTTCCGTTGACTTTCAAAATATCGGTAAGAGTGCTCTGGAATAGCCGTTTGAGGAATTTAAGGATTTTTATTGAAAATGTGAACCACTGCTGTACTTACCACTGACATTCCATGCCCCTTCGATCTGATAGCTGGCAGTAGCAGTGCCAAAGAGAAATCCAGGGGGGAAAGCCTCTAAATCCTTCTGTTTAGTTGCCTCCATGGAGCGCGCTCCAGAAGATAAGAGACCCAGAGCGACTATCACCACACATTGCGCTAAAGCGTGCATTGCTATCTGTGATGACTAGTATTTCTTGGCATGCAGTCTTAAAAAAAACAATTTTTAATCAGGAATCAGTACAAAGTGTCGTCTAGTAGATAGCCTGATACAATCAAATATCCAACACAAAATTGGTAAGGCTAAAATATGTCACAAATACCGGTAATAATGTTTCTCAATTTCTTTCAATTGATTTATTTTACAGATATATCAACCACAGTCACCTCTAGCAACAGTATCTCCAGCAGTTAACCCTTGTCATACTTCATTTGAGTAAGAACATAAAATTATTATATATTATTTATTTTACGCATTATAATTTTCTTCGTTTCAGGTAATTCTATATTTTAGATATATTTCGTATCAATTAGTTTCAATCAATATATTTTATCATTGATTTTTTATTATTTCAGATAATCATTAATTATTTGTTGTATTTCAATATTAATAACGTCGATATGTTCACAGATATTTCAACTAAAGCTTGACACATGACACTTCACAACAGCGGAGTTTACGTCAGACACATCTCATCAATGCAAGTTTATTAAGAGAGTATAGGACATGCGTTTAGGCAAATTGCTGTTCGCTCGGCCAACTGACACCACAGGTGTCTGAAATTTTGAACATATGTCACGAATGTGGAATTATAGGGCTCTGCACTAACACATTTTTAAATTTTGTTTTTAAAATAATTTATAAAAATTAAATTAGTTTTCACGAATTTTGATTTGGTTATAAACTCCAAAATTGACCATATTCGTGATTTTTTTCTGACTGATTAAGTCAAAATTTGGAAAATCTATGACCACAGGGCTGTCTATGTATGCTTTATTGACAACTTTGCAAAGTTTCATAAACGTCGGATGCATCTTGGCCGAGCGAATAGCTATTTGCTAACAGCCAAATGTGTCCCATTCCCTCTTAAATTCAATCATCCTATACACAATTATCGATTCAAACCAATCAAACAATCATTTTCCCTCACACCAACATTGTTTGACCTCCTTTCAAGAATGTATTCATTTAATAACTAGGAAACGCTCAGTTGGACGCGTTGATAAGCGAGCACGTGCTATAGCTAGACCCACAATGCACATTTTTTTAAATTTTAAAATTTGCGACGTTCGCTGTCCACAGGGCCATGTTTCCAATATAATTTATTATTGCCAAGGTATTTGGGTAAACCCCGTATGTAAATCTTTACTTTGTGGATAAAATCCACCGCCATCTAGAGGACCTTGACTCATTGGAAAAATATTTAAACTCTTTGGTGACAAATAATAGACTGCTTCCTCGAAAGTATTTTGATTACTTCTAGGTGGCAGTGCATTAGAAACTTCGCGCGTCTTTTCGTTGCCATGGCAACGTTACTTTTGTTATAATGTAATTTCCATCTACACTACTTATCGGATTAAACTAAAATTAACATATTCGTGACCGGACGGACATTCTAAATGATTTGGCTATCTCAGATTTTGTCGCCGGTTAGTTTGAAAAAAAAAACTTTCGATTAACTTTAATGTAACTTTTTAACTTTTTGAACGATTTTGCCACAAAACTAATGGCATTCAATCGAGAACAAAGCTTGCGGATGGTCAAAATTTCAACTCGATCCGAGCCTCCGTTCGAACGTTATGGCGAGACATACAAAAAAAAACAAAAAACAAACAAACAAACAAACAAACAAAAACAAAACAAAACGAGTGACAAATTTTTCCGGCAGAGTCAAATGGAAACGCTCGCTTCGCTCGCTTAATTAATGAGTGATTTATTCTGTTCACCGATATTTCTACATCATCATCGCTACCACTCTTCCCTATCTCATTCGAAGCAAATAGTCTACAGTCACAATGTGAGTTAATTTATTATTTATATTTCAGTTTATCTCTGTTATTTTTTTAACGTCTTTCCTATTCAGTTATAAAAAAACTTATTTACAAAGGAGGACAACTAAATAAATCTAATTACATAGATGCAGACACAACAATGAACTACATTTAAGTAAATATTTGAAATAGTAGTAGTACAACTTTATTTTTTAAACAAAGCTCTGCCTTTACATTAAGGTTGCCTTAAGACACAGAATAACAAAAAGAAATTAATTTACATTTATACAAATTACGTTTAACAATAAGTAAAATAAGTTACAGATTATGAAAAAATAGAATGAAATGAAAAATGAAGTGAGAAGTATGATTTGTGAAGTATAAAAATAACAAATACTGATTTATACTTGTTACTTCTTGCTTTGGCCATATAGATACAATGCAACAACAATGCATTAAAACTCAACAAATTTGGTAACAAATAAAAAGGATATTAAATGCAATTAATGAATGAATCAAATATAAAAAAGGGTGGGGAATGAAAAAAAAGAAAAAAAGAAAGAAAAGAAAAATAATTTAAAGGAAAGGAAAAAAAGAAATAAAAAAGAAAAACGAAAAGAAAAACAACTGATTCATTAGACGATCCCACTCAAACGAATATGAGGTTTGCAAAAAATCAGGAACAGCAAATCAGGGAGTAACCATATCATTTCAAACCATATGATACATTTTCTTACTAATTTGTATTTCAAATTTCAGGATTATATCATTTTATATGTTATCTTTTTTCTAATATTTTATTTATATGTTCAAAGAAAAATGGAGAACATCGCCATCAATCCTCTTCAGTGCGACATCTGCGACAAAGTATTTTCTTCCAAACGAAATTTGTATCGGCACAAGAGGACTGTCCATACCCGAACCGAGTTCAAGTGCGAGACATGGAAGGCGAGCTACACCCGAGTAGACACGCTTACCCGGCATATGAAGGTAGACCACCCCACCTTGTTCGAATGTAAGGTTTGCCACAAAAAATTTCATTTGAAATCTAAATTCCCAAGTCATATTCAAACTCACAGAGCAAACGTTACAAACGAAACTCGGCATTAGCAATGGACGTGGATGAAAATCCTTGCTCAAGCACAGAAGACCCGTGCAACTTTTACTCAGCCATCAACGGTACAGTCAAAACGTACAAATTTTCAAAATTAGAACAGGGGTTAGACATTTTGCTCTTTTTATCTGAGCACCAAGAAAAAATTCAAACTAAACTTTTTAAAGATTTGTCTAAATTTAAGAGGCTTGGGTGCGATTTAAATACCACTCCACTCGTGCCATGTGCAGTACTTTCGTACTTTTCAAACTACGGACAGGGTAATCATTATATTTTCATTCTGTTATTTTTCTCTGATAGATAACTAAATTCTTATTTCTCGTACATAGCCCTTTTGTTCATTTAAGTCATAACATTTCCCCCACGAGTCCTCAAAGTCCAAAGAAAATGTTCATTTCCGGTGAAAGTTTACTGCTCTTGTGTAACCAAAGGGAAGAAAATTTGGAAAATCAGGCCATGTACGTAGAATAACAGTTCATTTCTGAGTAAAACAAAAAAGAACATATTTGAAATCGGACGAAAAATGTAGACGTAGTTTGAAAAGTACGAACGCCATGCAAAGCACACTTTTGGCTCCATTTGGTGGCGCTCTCTAGTGAAATTCGATCGTGTCTGCTTCGAAGCAAGTAGGGGAGGTAAAGTGGACGGGATCTGGACACCGGATGTGCTTGTCATCAGATAACATAAACACATCTGCTATTTTGAGGTTTGCTTACAGCTTTTTACATCGTTGTCGTAAGAATTCTATAATATTCGCTATCAGAAATTATTGACCATGATTATTGTTGTTCAACGTCACTATTATTGCCATTATGCTATTCGGACTACGAGTGGTGATAGACGAGAGTGAAGAACAATTACAGATAACCTATGCCTTGTGCGGGATTCGAATCCGCGTCCTCCTAGTGTAATTTGCCAGCGTCCCAATACTATTATAATATGTGCGAGTGCGACCGCGGACGATATCAGAATTTGAGACTGTCTAAATATTACGTATATCGCGTTCTTTTATTAGTAGATTATAATTTTGATTTTCCGCAATGCCCGCGTTGTAAGAACTAAGCAAATGTTTGCTGTCGATTAGTATGTTATTATATTGGAGAAGGGTTGACAGGTTGGGAAAGCAAAGAGAACATAAATCCCAGCCTGAAGGGCTGGGGGCGACAAAACTTTTCACCTGCTGATGACAACTGCAGCTAATTTAAAGTTGTTACCTTAATCCACGACGCGTTTCGTCCTTCTGGGACTCATCAGGCAGATGGTGGCCACTAAAAATCAGCTAGCTACATGCAAACAAAACTCACAACACATAACCAAACCTGTGGTAGGGCCACGCAAGAAGCAAATTCTGCATGCATGTTGTCATCATCAGCAAGGTTACTTCAAACACCATTCATACTGAGCCACACCGTCAGCACAACCAGTAAGGGGGCTTCCCTCCCAACTCTAGTGCTCGGGAGACAAAACATCCAATCGTATGTTATTATATTATATAGTACCAAAATGAACCTTCACTCTATTTTCTAGATATCGTGTAGCGTTCTTTCAGCACGATGAAGAAAATAACATCGTTTGCTAAAGTACGGTAGTCGGGTCGGGCCTTTCGACCGGTCATATCCATAGGACAGAAATTACCCATCCACTATATACGTAATGGTTGAATTATTATTCCAGAATATTTCATTTCATTACCCTGGGGGCAAGCAAGTCTGCCAAGTAATGTTTGTGGCTTGTTGGTCCAAAGGATAGCGCCCCTGCTTCCATAGCAGAAGGTCGCTGGTTCGATTCCCGACTTGAATCAACCCATAATCTATGGGTAGGGTATCGCATTACATCCACTGAGAGTGTGGCTTTGAAACCGTCTTAGCCTAGGTCTTAGCATGAAGGGCAAGTTGTAAATGGTTGTTCCGAAGTAGTTATGTCTATGCTGACTCATCCGCGGAGGAATCATGGCCATCTGTGAACTACGATTTCAAATGTCCCGATTATTTCGCCAATCGATGGCATCGTCGGTTCGGATCGCTTTAATTGAAGTCCCTCACTGAAATGAGATCTTTGACTGGGTGGGAAGACTCTCGTTGTTTGCAATTATGATTTGTATATTTTTTATCCTACATTGTAACAATAGGGAATTTGCATAAGTTCCTGATACGGTAAAAGTAAGTGCAATGTAAAGATATTCCTCTAAAAATGATATAAACGTGGATTGACACGAATTATTTCAATCGGAAGAAAAATGCAGACGTAGTTTCAAGTTTGAAAGGACGAACACCTTGCAAAATACATTTTTGGCTCCATTTCCATTTCCACGTAATAACATTCATTTTAATTAATACTCAAAGTTTTATATGGAAATCGATATTTCACCCACTTCCCAATCTCCGATCGAGCTGAAATTTTTCACAAAGACGTATATTCTTGATGACAATACTTGAATCAATTTATCACATTCACTAGTTAATCAATTAATTCATCGTAATTGATTAATCAATCAAAGCTTCATATGGGAAATTAGTCACAGCTAGTGAGGATGGGCCAACTAGATGCATAAATTCGGACACGTCCAGTGAGCACATATTCGATTACAACATTCGTTAAGACTAAAAAGTATAAAATAATATAACATTTTTTTTTTTTATATAACAACGCTCATATTTAAATATACCAAAAATAAAATAAAATAAAATAAAATAAATAAAAAATAAATTTTCGCCCAACAAATTTTTGCCTTACTCGGAAAATAGAAGCGTTGGGTGCTTTCCCTCCATGAGCAACAAAATTCTGTAATCTATGTCAATACCGGAAGCGACCAACGCTTTTATTTTCAGAGTAAGGCAAAAATTTGTTGGGCGAAAATCTTTTTTTTACTTTTTAGTACATTTAAATATGAGCGTTGTTTTTTTCATGTAATATTATTGAATATATGTTGTTAAAATAGGTTATGAAAAATTTGAATTCAAATACATTTATCTTGGTGTAAGGAGGATCCGTGAACGAATAGAACACCCCAAAATAGCCCCACACAGCGTTTTTGTAACCACTTTTTATCAGATTTTGGGTTGTTAAAAAGGTTTTGGGTTGTTAAAATAAGTTATGAATAAATTAAAATGAAACTTTTATCCTGGTGCAAAATTTATAATTTCCCCTAAAATCCAGGGGGAGGCAAGTGTCCGCCCTTGCCCCAACCCCCTCCCGGCGCCCAATGAAAACGGAAATTTGAATTTTTAGGTTTTATATGGAATGTTATTGCCCGAGCTAATTGAAGCGCTATTCGCAAAGAGGCTCGTACTCGGTGACATCTAAGAACCCACGTATCGTCAATGCACAAGTTGCAGCATCTGTGGCCATGCTTGCTGATCCTTTTTGGAAACGTTGGATAAAAGAATAATTTACCAACTTTGGTGAAACGGGAAAAATGGTATGAACCTGTGGAATGTATCAAAAGGGATGACATTGTTGTAATAGCAGATGGAAATCTTCCTAGAGCTAGCTGGCCAAAAGGAGTGATCGAAACCATATACCCAGGAAAGGACGGACGTATTCGAGTGGTAGATGTGAAGACAACCAAGGGAACCTATCGCAGACCCGTTCATAAGTTGTGTGTGCTACGCACAACAAGTTTGCCCAACACACTGTGAGATTTGGGTGATGCAGCCGGATACATCACCGTTGGGGGGTATGTCATGCCTAGCATTCCAGTCACAGTGGGTTGGGTAGTCCTATCATTTATATAATATGTTGAGGGCTGTGTATTTTCAATTGTTGTTGTCAAGGGAGATTGATATGTTATGTTATGTTTATGTTTTGAGGTCTGAATGACAAGATTAAAATAAATCATCACTTTAAAGAATATTGTTTCCTTTTCAATTTATGAGTTGTAAGTTGTGATTAAACGTTTTTACTTTATCCCTAGTAAAAATATTTGGTTGCCAAATGGTTGCCAAGTGGTCACCAACAGGTCACCAACTAGTTCACCAAGTGATCACCAACAGCAGCCAAATGGTCGCCAACAGGTCGTTTTTGTGTCAAAATACTGCATTGCAAAGTTGGTGACCCGTTGGCTGCCTTTTGGTGAACGCTTGGCTGTCATATATTTCTTTTGAAATTTCGGTGGCGACCTTTGGTAACCACTTGGTAACCACTTGGCGATCAAAAACAAGCCTTGGTGATCTGTTGGTGACCGCTTGGCAACCGTTTGGCAACCAAATATTTCTACAAGGCCAAGACACTCTTACAGCGACCTAACAATTCCGCTAGAGATGCATTCAAATCAAAACCTCGTCTCTCAGTCAAAGCCGCTATTATAATAATATGCATTTATATCGTCAATTAAACATTTTACAGAGGTAGAAGTACATCAAGGGTAGCAGGGACACCGGATTTTCTAAATTCCGAGGGGTGCTGAAATATATCACAAACATTTCGAAGGCTGGCCGTCAGTGATTTTCTAAAACGTTTATGCTGCATTGTTTTGTGTACTGTATTATATCAGTAATGAAATAAGCATGTATAATAAATGTCACGATTTTGGTATATTTTATTCGTGGAATTAATTTTCAAGATTTTCACATAATAATAGAACGAAAACTATCTACTAGCTAGGGGGGTGGGGGAGAGCGAGTTCGGTGTTTTAAAAACCAGGGTATGTCTGAAAGCTTTGGTCGTTAGCGCCCACGGCAAAATGTTCTAATTTACAACTTTAGATTAGACAAAACACGTAAAAGATCGAAAATGGCACGTACAACATGTGACGGTTATAATAAAATAAAATTAATTACATTAACATTAAACCAAAGCGTTAAAGCCAACCCTGTAGGCCCCGACGCAATCGACGACAGTGGCGTATTAAGGAACTCAGGGGGGTTACCCAATTAATTCATTGATGTACCGAAGGGTAAGTGGGGGGTCCGGGGCAAGCCGACCCTCGGAAAAGGACTTCTTCAAGGTCATTTTGGTGAAAATCTGCGCGTTTTAAAGCATCACAATGACCAACTTTTTATCTACTAAAATCCTGTTTTTACTCTAAAAGCTTTCTCTTTCAAGGTCATTTTGGTGAAAATCTGTCCGTTTTAAAGCATCACAATAACCAACTTTAACTTTTAGCTAACTACTTAAATCCTCTTCTGGTCAGATGGAAATTTGCCTTAGTATTGCGATGAAACAGTTATTCAATATTCTCCATTGTAACGTTAAAGTATTGAAGTATTTAGCAAAAACAGTGGGGGGATGTTCCCCCTTCCCCCCCTTGGATACGCCACTGAACCGACAGTATGTAGTGAGTAGGACCACAATGTTATGGGGTTTTCACTTACCAAAAGTCGCGTGTTTCTGCCAATTAATTGAGTACCTACTGAAACTCAAAACTTAATGTCTCTACGACATGGACAATCAAGGGAAACATACACACTCTACACTCTACAAGCCTATTTATATCAATTCGAGGTTGGTCTTACCGTAACGTGGATAGGCGTGAAACGAAGATAAAGGGAGATAAAAAAATGTCACAAAAACTATGTAGCACTTTTCATTCATAACTTATCTACTTATCAATGTCAACACCAATATTTTTTTTTAATTTAGAAAAATATTGAAAATATTTTGCACATGAGATTATTACATGAAGTGGATGCATCTGACGGTTTAAGTGCAAACCAGCATTGTTTCAGGAAAGGTAGGTCAACGCAAAGTGCCCTTCTAGCATTAAGTTCTTTTTTTCTTATTAATTTAAACGTAATATCATGCAAATTCTATTATGCCAAACTTTTCAAGGATTCTGTTACGGGAATTAGGAAAGCGCAAATGTGGAAGGGTAGATGAGCTTGGCCCTTTTTTAGATCTCATTTCTTTTGAGTGTGTAAGGTTTGGCTGTATTTTTACAAGTTTTTGTTGTGTGTGTGATCTCATTACTTTTTCAAGTACCATTGCAAAATTATTTGTTAACATATAATAATTTTATCAAAATTGATTTATTTCTATGGTATTACCAATTAACAATAGGATGTAAAAAATCTAGTGGTACAAAGACTTGCTTTTTGTAAACAATGAGGCGATTATTGTCAAGTAACTATAGTTACTTGTTGATTATATTCTTGTATAAGGCATATATTGAAACCTTCATTAAGAAGCCTTCTAGCAAAGTTTTTCAACTTTTTCTTTTAAAAGACCCTATATCACTATTACCTTAATGTCCATGTAAATTATAAACGTTGTAGCCCCACCCGTTTGGTCAGAATCGCGGGCCGATTGAAACTGACGAATTAGACCGTAGCAGTAGCAGTAACATTAGCTAACATCCTTAAAGTGATTTTGAGCATGTTTCAAGCCATTTTTTTCACCAAGAAGGAATGCTTGTACCCCAAAAAATTTGGCATGTGTTGTCAGGTACTTAAATCCCCTTGATTTTGATAGTTTTTAAGTTCACATCACGTTTCATGACGGCTGGGTGGCACCTCGAAATCACCCTAATTCTGCTTGCTTTATAAGGTGCTCGAGTGTGTAGCGCACCGCGGCTTGGCTGCGGCGCCCTAACGGGCACCTAGATTGAAGACTTATAATGCTAACTAATGTGAAACAAATTATTTTTAGAGTGCCAAGGGAATACATACATACCATACAAAAATGCAAAAACTTGCAATAAAAAGGGGCCTAGCCGAAAACGAGGAAGATACAAGTGGCTCAACTGCATAAAGTGGTGATATCTAGAAGTGTGGCCAAGCCCATTATTTTGCTTAAAGTAATAAATATATTTATTAAATATATAATAAATTAATAATATCAATATCCATATTATTATCTAACTTGAAATAAATATGTTAACAAAAATAACATAAACATTAAATAAATTTATTGAAACATTTACATGTGGAAATATCAAAATTAACAGACGCTATTCAAAATTAAAAGCTTGGTCGATGGATTTGGATTGGTTATGTTTTGGTTAGTCAGTAACGACAACCAAGTTAAAAATTCATCGACCAAGCTTTTAATTTTGAATGGCGTCTGTTAATTTTGATATTTCTACTTGTAAATGTTTCAATAAATTTATTGAATGTTTATGTTATTTTTGTTAATATATTTATTTCATAATTATAGTAAGATAATAATATGGATATTGATATATTATTTATTTATTATATAATTAATAAATATATTTATTATTTTAAGCAAAATAATGGGCTTGGCCACACTTCTAGATATCACCACTTTATGCAGTTGAGCCACTTGTATCTTCCTCGTTTTCGGCTTGGCCCCTTTTTTGCAAGTTTTTGCATTTTTGTATGGTATATCAATTTTTTTTTAGAACGTACACGGTATGGATGTTAGCGTCCAAGTAGAGAAAATCACTTTATTTACAATGATTCAAAATAAAATCTCGAGCATCGCAGTTATAAATAAAATAATTTGTTTTTTTTGCATTATCTAAGCTCCCGGTCATCTAATCCAATCACCGTTTGTATAGCACATGGCCAGTAAGATGACTGACATCGGTGCAAATTTTGGCTTCTCTAACATTATCCATTGAGGGCCCACAAACAGATACATAATTCGTCAGCCAGCCCAAGAAGAAAGTTATTTCGTACGATTTTGACGTCTCAATAACTTCTAGACGCATCATCAGATCGGGGTCATCTCATAGTAAAAGCCCATCGATTGAAGCAAGTTGCAGGTTTTTATCTCACATGGTTTAGTAGGCGTGCGGTAATAGGAGCTAGTGGAAGCGGAGCCGCGCGTGGCTTGGCCCGGTGCGCTTCCGCGCACCTTGATACATACATACATACATACATACATACATACATACATACATACATACATACATACATACATACATACATACATACATACATACATACATACATACCATACATAAACATACATACATACATACATACATACATACATACATACATACATACATACATACATACATACATACATACATACATACATACATACATACATACATACATACATACATACATACATTCACACATGCGTGCATCATAGCTTGTATCCCTGATTATTATCTGGCATTACACAAAATATTTTTTAGAACCATGACTCTAAATTAGACTTGGTCTGGACATAAGCAACTTTATGTAGGGCCAACCAAAAAAAAAACAAAAAAACAAAAAAAAACAGCATACTTCTCGCTCTGACAAGGATTGTACAGTAACATATTGTCTTGTTAAGTAGGGAGTACTAGATTTGAGGAAGTAGTATGACAGTAACACTATGTTGTAATCTGTAAGATGATTATTACAGAAACAACAAATAGGACTTATGAGCTATTATGCAATTGATTTTTTGGATATTAGAGGTATGCAGAACTGTCGTAAACGGAGATTACTGTTGAATGGTATATCTAGAATAGAGATCTAGTCACTATTGTTCCCTGATTTTTAAACATTGTTTTAACTAAACTTGTTGCTGTGCACTCACTCACTGTCAATAACTATTGAGTTACGCAACTAGGGAGATAAATAATGTTGGCATGGCAGTATGCCAACAGAATAAAACGATAACAACTATGTATCAAATACACACACACACACACACACACACACACACACACACACACACACACACACACACACACACACACACACACACACACACAAACACAAACACCAAAAAGGAACAGAATAAGTGCCGTATGACTTGTGTATGGTCTATTTCACATATGTATGCCTATTATGAATTGTTAGTTTTAAAACTTTATCGATTATAGAAGATAAAAAATGTTTTCACGTTAAGCTAAAAAGAAGAAATTGATTTTTATTCGCTGTCTAGGGAAAAACTTTAACATTGTGTTTGGAAATTTTTAATAGTTCTTAATAATGTTTAGGTGTGTATTTAAAGTTAATGAATTATTCCTTATTAAAGACTTTGTGACTGTTTTGAGACGCCAATTAATCATCAATGTTTAAATTGTACAATTGATTGGGCTGTTCAAGGTCAATCTCCTGATGAAGAAACCAAAATGGTAATTGAATAGTTAGCGGATATATACTATACAACCACGACAAAACAGAACGATCAGTGATCTTTTTCACACGAGTAATGTGAAAAAAGTAAAGCCCAAGGTTAGATTATTTATGACACTTGTCAACTTACATATTTCCTGGTTTAATAGCTTCTAAAAATTTAAAAATTTCATTACGTTCATTGTAATCTCGGTTATCCATGTATACGTTTCGTGCACATTTCATTGCACTTTTTTAAGTCAATACATTATGCATACAAAACAGACATGGGTTAATCAGTTAAAACAATGAAAGCAATTTAGGCTATTTACTATTGCTGAATTACTTAACCTTGTTTTTTTTTTTTTGGAATACCCCCACGCTAGTAGACCATAAGATATAATAGATTCTGCAAGAGCGATATATACATTACGCAACACTGAAAATGGTAAAACGTATTTAAGAAAAAAACATTGCCGGAGGCAGGCTCTTAGGCGCTTACAGATGGAATCAATATGAAGTGCCCAGCTGAAATGTTTATCAATCACCAATCCCAAATAATTATGCGAGTCAACATTCTCGAGTAAATCACTACATGCACACGTCTGTGGATCTACTTTATTATGCAAACATTCATTGGAATGAGTAATAATAATAATAATAATAATAATAATAATAATAATAATAATAATAATAATAATAATAATAATAATAATAATAATAATAATAATAATAATAATAATAATAATAATAATAATAATAATAATAATAATAATAATAATAATAACAATAATAATACCATAGATCATGTAATATCGGGATGTAAACTTCTAGCCCAGTCAGACTATTTGCACAGACATAATCAAGTTGCCAACATAATTCACCAACATCTGGCCCAAAAGTGTTCGTTACTGGAGAACATCGTACCGGTACCATACTACAAGTACCAACCTGAAAAAGTATTAGAAAATTGTGATTGGAAACTTGATTATGATCGGGCTGTTATTACAGCGCGTTTCCAAGCAAAGGGGTTGCTACCTGGTGGCGAAAAATGCAACTGTCCGATCAGTGATAGTCGGAGGAGCGCGCTATGTGCTTACCTGAAGAACACATGTCATTCCGTGTTTGTCACTTATAAATATGTACAATCACAGGTACATTGTCGTTGCTCTCCCAAAATGTTGTTAATTGATGATAATCAAAAGCATGGAAGTGCACCAAAATGATAAAATCGCTCTCCAATATGCGGGATTTGAGACCATGTCCACCAGAATAATATTACTATATTCAGACTTGCGCCCCATGCACCCATGAGACACCGAGGATGGCATTTGTATCCATATTACAATTCTCTAATTGTAATATCATAATAAATCATTGGTATTTATAGGCTATATACTTAATATAGGCTAACAGGGTACGATAAATACTAAATCAAATTTTCAAACAGTCAAGAATGTTCACAACTCATATTAAACACACACATATACATTATTGTTTGCTTCTTATGGCACTTTTGATTTAGATAGGGCCTATACTTCTTTGGTTTTATTATGATAACTTAATATAAATAAAGTCATACTAATAATAACAAAACAATAACAAAAATAATAATACTAATTGTATTAGGGCTTATGCACAAGTCCCAACTCGTTTTCTACATTATATAATTAATGTAGGCCTACATATACCGTTTACCGTCATTGTTCATTTATAACATAATATTATACATAATATCATAATAAATACTATTTATATTATTACAATAGAATAAGTATAATGATATGACCTACAAGATTTTAAAGCTGTCTGCAGAATGACGCGTCATGCCATTATTGACATAGGCCTACAAAACAATAATAAAAATAGTCCATCAGCTATTCAATAGGCCTACTTTTTATAAAATGTATATTTAAAAAAACAGTAGTCTTAAGTAGTAGATAAATATATATAGACCTACTCCGATTGCGTTTATATTGTAAAACAACGTAGAAAACGTGCAGAACAAGTGTAGGGCTATTCTTTGCTACAAGCTCTTTTGATTTTTAGATATCAAGTAGATTAATTGGTGGGCAACATTTTCTTGGCAAAATATCATCGATCTTCATCATTCAACATTATTTGATACACTTGTTTCTTTATTTAATAGTTTAACAGTGTGGTTTGTTCTTTTCGAGCTAATATTATCAAATAATCGCAATTATTTGTTGTAATTTAAAATGCCATTAAATTCCCTTTTTTAATACAGTCGATCCCCAAAACTTACGAATTTTGCTAATAAAATACGCGGATGATATGACATAATCAACAATGTTTTCGCAAATGATCAGAAATGTAACAAAAATCTAGTTGAACCTAACTGAATATACAGCGCCCGCCGTAAGCAGCTCGCCTCTATCACCGATCGGTCCGACATGTTGCGTTTTAGTGCTGCCATCTATCTTTGCTTGGAAACGCGTATAGGCCTGATATCGTTTTAACGGATAAATCGAAGAAGGCAAACATTTATTATTGATGTAGCAGTTCCACTAAGTCAAAAGATTGAAACAACGTGGGACAGAAAAGTTAGCCGCTACTTTGACTTAGGACAAGAAATAAAGAAAATGTGGAAACAAGATCAAGTCACTACAATACCAATTATTGTGTCAGCCACGGCAGTTATACCACACAACCTACACAATAGTTTACACCAACTGGACATTAACAAGAATTTATTCATCAAAATGCAGAAAGCTGTTATAATTTGTACATGCCATATTGTCCGAAAATTCCTCAATGACAATGTTTTATAAAACCATTTTATGTTGTATATTTTGTAAAGATTAAGATTAGTTTTTGATTTGAATGTTATGTTGAATACTGTATAGATTTTAGATAAGTTTTGAATATGAATGTTTTGTTATTATTATAGGCACATGTATTGCTTGACATAGTCCGCAATACATTGCATTTACTTGTACCGGTTTGTACCGAGATGTGGAAACATGTGAATAAAAATAATAATAATAATAATAATAATAATAATAATAATAATAATAATAATAATTGAAGAGAAATAATAACATTGACGGGATGTTTCGTCGCGTCGTGGTGGTGAATAACTTACATTATTCTTGATTTCCCGACGTAGCGTCCTCACTGTGGAAGACATTTTCAAGGGATTGCTGGTCTTTCGTTTGTTTGCCTCTGTTGCAAACGTTCACTTCTTCTTGGAACTGCCAGGATGGCGGTGGACGGCTCTAGTTGTTGTTGTTGTTGTTGTGGTGGTGGTTGAGGTGGTTGTGGAGGTGGTGGTAGTGGTGTAGGTTGGTCTTGTGGATGAAGATGCTGTTGATGCTGTTGTTGATCTGGTGATGCTGTTGATGTTATAATTTCTCTTCAATTATATCGGGTCGCGAAAGCATAACTTGTGAACTAATAATAATAATAATAATAATAATAATAAAAATAATAATAATAATAATAATAACAATGTCCCGAAAACCGTCTAATATTAATATAACGGTCCGCGAAAGTCTTCAATCCTTCATCAATAATAATAATAATAATAATAATAATAGTTATAATAAGATTAATATTTTTATTTTATTTTTTTTTAATTCATTAATTTTTATATTACATATGTGTACATTTTTTATATGCTTCGGTCCACTATCAGTCTATCTTCTTCTCATCGGAACGCTTTGGTCCGTGGGTGGCAATGTAAATGCCGGCCTCTGATGGCCATAAATTACGGTTTGATGGGGGTGCCTGATGATGAGAACGCGGAGTCGTGGATTTTTCCAGACTGTATGATTGGGAAGGGGGGGGGGTTTAATTTGGGGAATAGCGGATCATCCGCCAGATAATTGTACAGTATGATGTGGGTGGGGCAAAATAAGTTTACAGTAGGAACGGTTTTGTTATTCCCGTCTCTTCTTGGCGGGCGGTGGAAGACCTCCTTGGAACATCGGGGGCCGCTTTCGGTTGAGATGACGAGGTGGTATGGTGAGAGGTGTTCTGATTGCTGATATAGGTCTGATATATATGTCGTTTGGGCTCGGAAGGAACTGTGTCTGCGCCTGGATGGTCGGATTTCTTCTGTCTGGTAGGTCGTTGTAGAATGTTCGGGAGACATCACGGAGGTGCTCGGCTATTGGTTCCATTTCTAGGTCTTCGTGGAGAAGGTGGATGGGAGTTTCGCGCGGGCGAAGGACACCATTCGCAAGATTCTATTCTGTAGCCGTTGTAGTGAATCAAGATTGCTGAGTGTCACACCAGACCACACTGGGCATGCATAGGCGATGGCCGGTCGGAGAATCTGTTTGTAGATGGTCAGACGGTCAGATAAATCAATTTGCGGGGAAGTAAGTAGAGGACGTAGGGCTGCCGCTTTTCCAGTGACTTTGCGATGGATGTTTTGAATGTGGTTTAACCAGGTAAGGCGCGCATCCATCTCTGTACCAAGGTATAGTCGGCCGATGCTGACCAAGGGATCTGTACTCCTGCTAGTTCCAGATAGGACAGAAGCAGCTTCCGTCGCTTTGTGAAATAAACCGCTTTCGTTTTGGATGGGTTGATCGAAGTTCGCCACTTGGCATACCAGGCTGCCATCTGGTTGAGACCTGCTGGAGTAAAGCTACGGTCAGTGTAGGAGATCTTGCAGTAGCTGCCAGGGCATCATCGTCCGCGAATAAATGGATATCCACATCAGGAGGAAGTTTAGGGAGGTCCGCTGAGTATATATTGAATAGGAGTGGACTTAACACAGATCCTTGTGGTACACCCGCTTTGATTGGTCGTGTAGTAGAGACTGCTCCGAGCCAAGAAACTTTGAACGATCGCTCTTTTAGGAATGATCTTATTAGGTGCTGTAGGTGCAGCGGAAATTTAAGTGTTCCAGCTTGAACAGGAGGCCGGCGTGCCAGACTGTGTCAAAGGCTTTAGCCACATCAAGAAAGACAGCTGCCGTACCATGTCCGGAGTTAAACCCATGGGTAATTTTGTTGGATAATCTGAGCAGTTGGTGCACAGTTGATGCTTGCTTCACAAAGCCATATTGAGTGTCTGGTATGATAGAATTTTCGTCCACGTGGCTCTGGAGGCGAGTTCGAATGATCTTCTCGTAAACCTTGGCCCAGACATTGAGAAGACTAATAGGTCGGTAGCTTGCTGGATCTCTTGGCGGTTTTCCTGGTTTTGGTATGGCTACAACTCGTGCTGTTTTCCATGGATGTGGGAAGTAGCATTCTCGCAACGAGGCGTTTATTATGCTAAGTAGGCGGCAGTGAGCAACTGCAGGAAGTTGATGGATAACGGTTTTGTTAATTCCGTCTGGGCCCGGGGCTTTCCTTGGTCGGAGATCTCGAAGAATTAACGTAAGTTCTGCAGAGGTGCACAAGTCGCTAGCAGGTAAAGGTGGTTTTATTGCTGTTGTTTAGTACCGTTCGATGGGTCCGTCTAGGTCACGGCGCATGAGGCGGCTGCGAGCAAACAGTCTGAAAAGCGTTCTCCATAACGTCTGCTAGGGCGTTAGCCTTTTCTGTGCTGCTGAGTGCCGGTCCAGATGGTGTGTCCAGTGGTGGATTTGGAATACCACGTTTAGATAGTGATTTAACCATGGGCCAGATGGAGTGGTCGGCAACTGACAGAGTTTGAAGTTTTTCCTCCCACTGATGTCGGCGGGTGTGCAGCAATATCGCGGCGTAGCTCTCTGCATTGCTTGTTGTATTCAATGTGCAGGTCAGGCGTTCGAAACGCCTGCCACCGTCGACGGGCAGTATTCTTTATAAGAACCGATCGCTTTAGCCATGCAGGGAGGTCCATGTACGATGGCGTTGGCCGGGTAGTCCTGGGAACTGCCGTATCAAATGCGGAAATACACTAGTTCATGAGAAGGCACTCTTCAATTCCCCTTAGGATTTATAACAGAGGCCTGGGTTGCTCAGATTTTGGGCCCAAAAGGGCTGACGAAAAGGTCCGTTGGCTCCCCTTTATCTGGAAACTGTGTGTGTAGAGGATACTAGGTAGGGGTTCCCAGATCAAAAGTACTGATCATGGTCCACGTCAACGCCTGGAGCGTTTTGGAGGTCGTAGGATACTCTGACATTCCGAGTATGGCATGTCCAAACACCGGGTGTCCTATTTTAAGGTGGAAATATTGGATCGACAGGGCCAAAACCGTGTAGCCAAAGTCCACGGAGTGTGCCAGTAGTTGGGACCCCATGGTTTTTACAACCGACCAGGCTTATGCTTGAATTAGTCGCTGCAAAACAGTGGGTGTGGTTCCTGGAAAGAGTCCCTCTATATCCAGGAGGTAAATCCCTTCCTCGAGGTGGGTGGTAGACGGATATCAGTCGGAGAGGTCCTCCCAGCGAGGTCACTTCTACTGCAGTAGCTTAAAGGGATTTTTGGCCCGGGTGTTGGAAGGGCCAGCTGATGATGGTTGATTTCGTTTGCTACAGGCACAAAGCCTTAAGAAAGGCTTGTCTGTGGTTTAAACACAACAATGTGTACATTTCATACAACTACGGTGTTGGCGAAGTTATTACAACAATAACAAAGAAAAATAGAACAAACTCAGTGGAACACCGTCCTGTATAACAAACAAACAAAAAAATCAAAACTTGAATATTGAATATAAAAATATTATACTTGAGGTAACCACAAAAACAACACAGTATTAGATGAATAAATTTTCATACTTGCCCCAAAGTATCTAAATTTTTCAAGACTCCTCCAAAAAACAACAAATAGACTTGTCATTCGTAATCAAATCTTAAAGCAAACCAACAGGATACATATGAAAATAGTAAATTGAACAACTGCAATAAAAAATAAAAATAAAAAGAAAATTGGGAATTGAGATGAATGATTAGGTTTGTAGACTGCCCCATAAACAATCGAGAAAATAAACTTTAATTCAGATTTAATGGCTGAGATCTTTTCTAGATTGCGCAGATGACCAGGTAGGCTGTTGAAAATAGCAGGTGTCAAATAAAAAAGTGTTCGTTTTCCAATTTTTTTTATTGAATTTAGGCAAAAAGTAATTCCCTCTTGATTTCGACCGGCGTAATCCCCGTATTTTCGTTTGCTTCATATTGTCCTATTGAAATAAAATTTTTAAAATAAATCTAAACTTAAATAGGTATGATACAGTTAGTACATTTGCAAAAGTGATATTTCATTTGTATGCTGTTATATCTTGGATTTCTTTTTAAAAGCATGGTGTCATAGTTCTAATCATTGTGTTTTTGAAGGTTTGGTTATTAAATTTACAATGGCTTAAAGATGCAAAGCCCCAGGCCAAGAGGCCATAAGAGATGATTGACTCGGCGATCGCAGTGTAAACTGACCTTAAAAGTTTAAACGGAAGTACCAACTTTAATTTGAATAATTGAAATGCACAGGATCTTAACGCTTGCATAAGGAGATATATGCGGCCTCCACGACAGAATCTATCAATTAAGACACTAAATAGACATGGCTGTCAACAGACTCAATTTCAACACTACACCGTAAAACATTTTTTTTCCATTTACGATATCATGCAAACACTCATAAAAATTTGAATATTATTTTAAGAGGTTGATGCCTGTTCTGATTCAGAGGTGAGCACATATGTAGAATTTTGGTTTTGTTAGCATTAATAACGAGATCATAATCTTTGCGTCCACTTTAAATAATTGAGTGAAATCCCGCTGCAAAGTAGATTCAGCCATTTTTGGGTTCTTATGAGCAAATAACAAAACGTATCGTCAGCATACATGAACACAGTACAGTGTTTTACACATTTATTTCATATTGTTAACATAAATCAGGTACAAAATTGGCCCCAAGATAGAGCCTTTCGGTACTCCAGTCGCAACCTCTCTATATTCACTGAAGCTTTCTCCTATTTTTACTGAGAGTTTCCGATCTGTTAAAAAAACTAGTGAACCATTTTAAGGTTTGACCTCTAATACCAACATTTTAAAGCATATCCACTAATGTACTGGGGTTAATGTATCGAATGCTTTCGAAAAACCTACAAATAAGGCAATTACATGCATGTTATCATTTAATTAGGTTAACGAAATCTGGGGAATTTTACAAGCAAGTCACTTTTGCATTTTCCTTTTGGAAACCATATTGCAATTTATCAATTATATTAAAATTTTTCCAGAATAGGCAAAACAAATTGTCGGCTACACAGCGCTCCCAAGATTTTTCTCTATAAAAAGAGAGGAAGTGCTATTTGGTCTATAATAAGAATATGACATATGATCACCCTCTTATAGATAGGACGAACTACTGATATCTTTAAGTTTGAGGGGACGGTTCCTGACTCAATCGAAAAATTTACTAGTTTGACTTAAACTGACTAATCTCATATTTCAAAATTTTAAATCCTGAACTCTGAAAAACCATCCCAGCCTGGCTGTTTATTATCATCCATAATTCTCTATAATTGATTGTATTCGTGTTTCACTTACGGGGGGGATAAAAAAAGGGTTGGCATTCCCCGACTTTTTTTAACGTTACGGCTAGTACGAATGCCACACTCGTGTTGAATCTCCTTCCACTTCTCTCACAAATGATTCCGCAAAAGTATCAGCTATCACCTTGTCACTGTTTTTTTTCCTAAAAGGTTATGGATTACTTCGTCTTCAGAAAGTTTTTTCTTTTTACCCAAGATTCCACTATTGTTTGCCAAGTTTCTTTCAGATTATTTCTCGAAATTTTATATTTGGGGCTTTATAGAAGTTTAATTTAGCCAAACCTATCTGTTTAGTTACCATGTTACGCGCAGATTTGTACTCAATCTTATACATTGATTTGATAGCGGCGTGCTTTCAATTTTTCCACTTCCTAAATAGAGTATCCCTCTCTTTAATGCCACTAATAGACAAGGTATCATCCAACATTTTTTTTTCATCTTTCTTTTTTTGCGCCGGGGGGCACAGCTAGCACTCTTATAACAACTTTTAAAGTTTTTTACAACTGCTTCATAAAGATCATTTCAATCATCTAAATTTCCATTAAAGCTGGCCAATCACAACATTCCAATTTTTGCCTTAGCACTCGTTCGTTAAAACGTATTTTTTTTATGTGAAGGACCCCGATTTGACTAACAGACGCAGGTGCATACAAATCCGCTGCGATAATAATGGATCGGTAATTTTAGTTTGTGTAAAAATTTGAGCGAATGGGTGAAAAGTCACACCCCACAAATATGTGATCAATACACGACTGCGAGAGAAAAATTTCCTCGATACTCTTCTCTAGTCACCCCCTTTCACACAATCAAAATAACCGTTAGCCGCCCTAACATTTTGTATGCAAGTACGTGTGTGTCCGTCATTGAGGGTATCTAAGTTTGTGTCACCTATTATTATTGCATTTCTAGGTTAGCATTTTGCAATACAAACCTTCCACCTCCTTCACAAACTGGGCCTTTGGGTTTTTTGTCGGTGTCTATAGATCGCTAGAATAGCAAATACCTCTTTATTATTTGTGATCGTAAGCTTACCAAAATATACATTCAGAAAAAATTAAATGTCGAAATTTCTTTTTTACAAAATCAATACTAGATTTAAACCAAATAGTAACAGACCGCCACCACCTTTGAGTACGAGGTTTTGTAAACAATTATAGCCATCTAGATGTATGTTTGAGTTTCGACATTTGTGATTGAAATTTCACTTAGAACAAAATATCAAATTTCCTACTTGTTTGTTAAAAATAACCTAAGTTTCATCCCAGTGCAACTTTAGGGACCGAATATTTAAATGAAGCACAGTTATCCCTTTCGTCGAATCCCTCCAACCGTCCAAGTCACTTGTAACCAAACAGTCACTGTTATCATCGGGATTCGTCACTTGATCATTCCGGTAACACCGAGACTTGACCTACTCTCGATTGGTGAACTGTGCAAGGTCGTTCGTACGAGTTTATGCGTAGTTTGCCCGCGATTGTTCGTCCTTCCGCACTAGGATGCTCCCGTGTTTGAACAAACAACTTGAAATTGAATTCCTTTGCCCTCTGTTTGGTCTTCCACAGAAGCTCGCGGTAGAAAGGGGAACAGTTTTTCGTTGATAAAAATCTCCCCCTTCCCACTATCACTTTTTACACCAGTCAAACCTCCCCTAGTGATCTTCACGTTCCTTTCCCGTTTTCTATAAAAAGATTTCTCTTCTTCCTTGTCGTTAGTCGCACAATAATACGAGGTGGGCAGCGACGGGATTTTTATTTGTAGGCGATTGGCGCAGTCGCCCATAATAATAAATAATAATAATAATAATAATAAATTAATTATAATAATAATAATAATAATAATAATAATAATAATAATTAATAAAATAATAATTAACACAATTTTATGGTCGGGACATTTCGCCGGGGTCGAATCTGCTTTAATTGTTTTGACGTTTCAGCCCAACTGTGTGGGCTATCCTCAGAAAAACAAGATATTAATTCTAAAAACTTACAAATTAAAAGCCCAGACAAGGCGTTACATAGAAAAACAAAATCACAAAACAAACAGTTACCATGACCAGGCCCCGCCTTCTATAAACATGCGTTACATTCTTATGAAGACCAAAATATCACATTTGAGAGTTTCTGGTACGTATACGATCACTTCGTCGGACTCCACTTTCTTGGGGCTGATCCAGTTCTGGGACAGGGAGGTCGAGAAGGTCTGTATTCGAAACCGGAAGTAAGATGTCGGGGATAATGCAACTATTTTCGACGCGGCGAAATGTCCCGACCAATAAATTGTGTTAATTATTTACCGGGCCGCGAAAGCCTTAAATTTGAAAATAATAATAATAATAAATAATAATATAATAATAAATAATAATAATAATAATAATAATAATAACATAATAATAATAAATAATAATAATATATATATATATATATATATTTTTTAGATTCCTTTATTGAACAATTTATTTACAGATACAATCGATTGTCCTGCGAAGCTGCAAAACAGCTTATCTGCAGGTTCAAATCTTTTTATACATGTGTACATAGTAATACAATAAATCAATCCCTTGGAATCCAGTTCCTATGTCAATACAGATGATATTTCCATTACAGTTATGCATTCTTGACAAACAAAATTAAATTAAATTGATTATTTCTTTTTAATATGGCAACATTGAATTTAAATATTCCCTAGAATAAAATTAATATATATAACAAAATTCAAAAATAAACAACCAAAAACAAAAAATAAAATAAAATAAAATAAAAATAAGTAACACACCCTAAATAATAATAATAATAATAATAATAATAATAATAGAATAATAATAGTAATGTTTTTATTGACAACAGAATTTAAAATTCCACAAAGTGCCAATACAATATTAACTGGAAACAAGAAGTTAATAATTACACAATATGTGACATAAAGGTACATTAATACAAACATTCACAAAACCCATAAGTAGAAGTAACTACCACGTCAAACTTATCCTATATTAAAAGCCCTCCACATCCTCGCCTTAAAAAGGCTTAGATTGTCCGAAAATATGTCTATTTGCCTAGCTGACGTTATATTTATTAAATTGAAATTAGTTTGAATCCTATGGAGTGACGAGTGTTTTAAAATGTTAATCCTGTTGTTAGGTATGTAAAAAGTTGGATGATTCCTCGTTTGTCTGGCAGGCACATTAAAGTTTAAAAGACTTAGTAAAGGAAAATCAAACACATTATTTACAAGCTTGTAAAAAATGTCTAATAGTTTACATCAATTGCACAATGTCGTCAAGGAGCTATCCTTACAAAGAGTTAAATAATTAATTCTGTGGTACACAACGTTAAAATGACTAAAACACAACATCTAGATAAACCTTTTTTGCACCTTCTCAATACTCTCAACCTTTGTTATATGGTATGGACTCCACACAACGCTTGTGAACTCCACGTGTGGGCGTACAAAAGCCACATACAATGCCCTTGTGGTTGACGCTTTAAAATGTTTAAGACAGTTTGCGTCCCTTAATAGACCAAGCATTTTATAAGCTTTAGGTGTAATGGAGTCCACGTGAGTATTGAAAGAAAAGTCAGAATTTAAAAAAACCCCACGTCCCCCAAAAATTTGAGTGCCCTTTCCAAAAACCAAAACCCAAACCAAACGCGAATTTTTCTTTCCCTTTTGTTCAAATTTGGAAAAAAATTTAAGTGCAAAAGATTTTTGACTCTATCATATATTTATATCGAATACCCATTTTTTTAAAACTTTTTAAATTTCAAAAACTAAATCACAGAAAATAATTTTCCTTTTTTTCCCTATTTCCCAAAAAACCCCCTTTGCAAGGATGCAGTCACGGGCAATGTGAATATTTGTTTAGAGTGCGCTAAAGTTGAAGTGTACATAAGCTTGGCTCATCTTTTCCACCTCAATCATTTTGAGAGTGTTTATTTATTTTTATGTATTTATTGGATGAGCCGAAGCGAAGGGACTTCAAATTTAACTTTGGGTTCCCACAAGAAAAATAGCTCGGTTTTTTTTGCTTTTTTTTTTCCTCTTTTTTTTCTTCAAAAAACCCGGGAAAAACGGTGTATCCCGTTTTTGATGAAAACCCGGGGGGGACCTTAAAAAAAATTCCGAAAATTTTTACCTGCATTTTTTTTTTGTATAATCGAAGAAATTCTTTCTCATGAATATCGTTCTTTAAAGAATTTTTGCCCCCGGTTTTTTAAAAAGAAAATTTTATGGTATTTTAGGCCCAATTTTTGAGCCAAAAAGGGTGAAGCTACAAAGTTCATTAAAATTTACATGGGTAAATTATGGAATGTTGTACCTTTTTGAAAAAAAAATTTTTAAAAATTAGCCAAAATCAATAGAAATAAAAAGGTTTTAAAAATAAGGTTTTTTTTTAACCCTTTAACTATAGAAACTTTACAACAACACCCCCCAAAATTTGTGAAAAAAGCAAATCTTCCCCGGGGCCCCAGATATTTTATAATACTAAATTGGTTTTTTACCATAGCAATTAATTTTAAAATTTCTAAAAAAAATCCTTTAAATTTAAACCCAAAAAGATTTTGAATTGAAAATTGAAATAGTAAAGAGATCCCCCGCATAAATAAAAAACTTAAAAAAAAAAAACTTTTCTAACAACGTGACTAAAAAAAACGTTTTCGAAGAGGGGCCCGTTTTTGGATTTTCGTAGCGAGCCGGGAAACGAAGATTCCCCCTTTTAACTAACGGAGAAAAAAAAAACCCGGAGTTTTTTTTTTTTTTTTTTTTGTATTTTTTTTTGTTTGTTTAACAAAATTCCGGCTGAGCCCTTTCTCCAATAATTCGATGAAAATTTTTTTGGGGGGGGCCCCTTGGGAAAACTATAAACCCTTTGAAAATGCCACGTTTTTGAGCGCCAAATCGGGAAAAATTAAATTTCCCCATTTAAAAAATAGCAATTTTCCCATTTTTTTTTTTTTGATTTTTAAAAAACTATCCCTTTGGGCTGAGTTTAAAAAAATACCCTGCTTTTGTCCGAAATTTTAATAATTTTTTTTAAAAAGAATTTTGGGTTTTAAAATGAATACCCTTCGGGGTAAACTTTGCCCGCAATCCCAAAAAATTATTTTCCCCATGAAAAAATTCCCGCAATTTTAACTTATTTTTCTTGGCCGATTTTTTTAAAATTTTTGGACATAACAAAATACAAGGGTTTTTTTTGATTTTAAAGGGTGTTTTTCCCCCGAACCTAAATTTTATGAAAATTTATATATTCGTTTTAAAAAATTTTAGGGGCAATCAAAAAATTTTTTTCTTATAGTAATTGCCAAAATTTTTGAGATTTTTTAAAATTTTTTTTTTCCCTTGACTTAAAAATACCCTTTCATACTTTTATCTGATTGTTATAAATTTTTTAAAAAGAACCTTTTAATTTTTATGAAAATTAAAAATATTCGTGTTAAAAAAAATTTTAAACGTAATCGAATAATTATTTTTATATGAAAAAAACTAAATGTTTTTACGGGGGTTTTTTTTTCGTTTTTTTAAAACAATTTTCGCCACCAAACAAAAAGCGCCTGACAAAAAAAGGGGTTTTCGAAGCTGCCCAGGTTTCTTTAAAAGGCCCCCACCCTTTTTTTAAGGGTTTTTTAAAAAATGATTTGGGTTGGCTGGCCCTTTTACAAGGTTTTTTGCTTTTTTTGTTTTGGGTTTTTTTTATCAGTCTTGGGTGTTTTTTTTTATAGGGTTTCTGTTCCATTACCCTTTTTGGGAAAATAAAATTTTAGTATTTAAAAATACCCATTTTGGGCCCTCGCTACAATGATCTTATTTTTGGGGAAATTTTGCCCCCGTGCCCCCTGAATCTACTTTTCCCCTGCCGCTTTTTTTAATTGAAAACAAAAAATGCATAAAACCCTACGTAATAAGCGTCCCACAATTCCCCGTCCCCACAAACTTTTTTGAAAGGTTTTGGGGGTCAAATTTTTAATTGGGTACCAAGATCAAAAACCTCTCTCCACCCCGCTTTCCCCCTTTTACCTTTTAACAAAATTACCCTTCCCCAAAAAACTTTTCTTGAAAATATTCTTCCCCGTGCAATTTTTTTTAAAAAAAAAAAAAACAATCCCAAAGTTTCCTCCCATAATTGGGGTTAAATTGTTTTTTGGGCTTTTTTATGTGGTATTAAATTGTTGGTTGGGGTATTGTGTATTTTTTTAGTTGTTTTTAAATTAAAGTTCCCCAAAAATTTAAAAAAAACCCTTTCCCGTTATATTTTAAACCTTCAAAATAAAAAAAAAAAAGCTTTTTTGATTGCTTTATTGTTGGGGTATTTTTAAACGTCTTTATAATTAAAGCAACTTGGCTTTAAACAGAACCCGGGGGGGGAAACGGGAAGGGCCGGAAGTTTTAAAGCGGGGGTTCAAAGGGGGGACAGGCCCCGTGCAGGTCAAGGGAAACCAGCCCCCAAAAAAAGGCTATGGGGAGGGCCCCGGGGTTTCCCCCACGTCCCTGGGGCCGGGCCCCCCTCTTGTGTCAAAATTCCCCCCATGTTTTTCATTGTCGTCGCCCTTTGGGGGAGGTTTGTCAAAGGGGAAAGGGGGGCCCCGGGCCGACCCCCAGAGCCCCGCCCTTAGTTTCCCGGAAACAAAAACCCCACCCAATCCCCGGGGCCCCAAACCCACGAGAAGGTTGCAAGTTGGAATTTGATGGCCCAACAGCTTTTAGAGACTCCGTCAAAATTACCACCCATTGGTTTGTTATGATAACGAAACTGTGTGTGGAGTGGAAATTGGGCGTTGCTATGCGTTGCCATGGGCGGCCATAATGGAATGACCTCACACTAATAGTGTATATTTAATCTTTCCAGAACTTTCAGACTATCGGTGAAAGGGCAATGTCACACACATTTGCCCATTTAAAATTCGTTGTTTTGAAACTGTATTGATTATTGAAGATAAATGTTTTCACATTTAGCTAATTAGCATAGAAATGGAGTTTCAATTGTCTGTAAGGGGAAAAAATAACCATTGTGTTTGGCAAGTTTGAAATCTTTATCATTTCACTTAACGTTTTATGCGTATAATCAAAGTTAATGAATTAGTCATTATTTTGGTCTTGATGAAAGTTTTGTGAAGTCAATGAATAATATCGTTTTAATTATTGTATTAATTGGTCTGTTCTATATTTGATTTCCTCATTATGAACAAAAACAACGCAAATCACAGATGAATAAGATACTATCTGCGACAAAACAGACCGATAAATGATCAAAATATGGACCAAGGTCACTTGTAGTGTAATCTTTTATAATAATAATAATCATAAAAATATTATTATAAATAATAATAATGTAATAATAATAATAATAATAATAATAATAATAATAATAATAATAATAATAATAATAATAATAATAATAATAATAATTTTTTATTTATTTTTTCAATTCAATTCATTTTATTTCACAAAACACAAATTACATTGTTTTATCTCAATGAAACCCACAAAGCCCATTATGCGGGCTCATCTGTGGAATAACAACATCAAATAAACTAAAACAAAAACAACCGTAGAGGAAGGAATCATTATGAAAAAACATTAACAAATCACAATCATTAAATAAACAAATCGAAGTAGAATGACCGTTTACTTAAATAAAATGAAACACAACACAACGCCCCAAAGGTTTTTAAGTTTCATAGGCATTTCAAAACCTGACAGAAATATAGCTAAAGATGATTACGAAAACAAGGTATGAGCAAAACAGATTTAGGTAAGAGCACTCAATTGAGACAACAATGTATTTTTATTTGTTGCTTGACCTCGGAAATTTTTGTTAAGTTTAATAATTGTTCATGTAATTTATTAAAAGACTCGGGGACTAAACACTCTAGGCGCCTTTGGGCCGTATTTATTATTACTTCTAGGAACTACAAATTTTTGTTTTTTTCCCGACTACGTGTCCATTTGTATTTTCTGCCCCAAGAATTCTATAATCATTTTTAAAGTAATATTTATTAACAGTTGGTACGTGAAAAGGCCGTCAACTGGCAGAAGGTTTGCAAAAGGGGTATGTCTCCCGAGTCGACAGAGTTTGACAATTGCGAGGTCTTATTTCGCGTAAAAGCTTATTTTGTAGTACTCGAATTTTATTTAAGTGGGCAGTCAGTGGAATACCCCCACGCTAGTAGACCATAAGATATAATAGATTCACAAGAGCGATATAAACATTACGCAACACTGAAAATGGTAAAACGTATTTAAGAAAAAAACATTGCCGGAGGCAGGCTCTTAAGGCAGCTTACAGATGGAATCAAATGAAGTGCCCAGCTGCAAATGTTTATCAATCACCAATCCCAAATAATTATGCGAGTCAACATTCTCGAGTAAAATCCACTGGGGGGACTG
>JAMZAV010006742.1:0-36329 GCA_024449915.1 Sweltsa coloradensis | reverse complement strand
GATGTTCTTTGGGTATAAGATATTTTGAATCTCAGGTTCTATACCAGATACCTTTATTAGGCCCTTTGTTGTCTTTTCTAGATAAGTTGTAGGGTTCTTGGTGTTAGTTGATATGCTGAATCTTGCAGTATTTCTGACATTTTAGACTTATAATCTACTGTATTAAGAACACTGTTGAGTTACCTTTATCTGCCGCCAAAAAGATGATGTCCTTGTTATCTCTGAGATTTCTTTAAAGCTGCATTTCTGCAGTAGTTAAGTTTCTCGCTGGTGGTTTTGCTTTGCGAAGAATTTTGGATACATCTTGCCGTATCGTTTCCGCTTCAGCTTCATTGATGCCGGAAATAGATGCTTCTACCCAGCAATAATGTTTTCCATCACCTACTCGAAATGAAACTCGCCCAGAAGGCCTACTCCTGGAAGGTCCTGTGACCAGAAGTAGACATGCCCATCTTAGACCGCTGCAGGACGATGCTCCGCCACCAAATATTAATGAATATCATCCAGTTCTCCAGGGTGTTCGTATAACGAGAAGTGGACATACTAGACTAATGCAGGCTGATGCTCCACCACCATCTGAGAATGAAACTCGTCCATTAGACCAACTCCGGGAAGGTCCCGTGACAAGAAGTAGGAGATAACATACACCGCTAACATCTGGAGGCTCTCTCTCAACTCTCTGTCTAGTCATCTAGATCTGTTTTCCTAGATGGCTGTGTTTTAATTATTGTCATCTTGTACTTTGTTATTTCATTTTGTTTTTGTTTTATAACTATTTATAAAGCTAGGTGAAACCCTAGTGAAACGTCGGTAATAAAATATTATTTTATTATAAATCATCACACGCAGTTTTACCTCAAAACATATATTTTCATATATATATATGATAAAAAACAAGGATCTTGGGTAAAACCGCGTCGGTTTTACCAAGATCTTTGTTTTTATCCTATGACGGGCCGCAAAAACCTACAACAATCCATAATATATATATATATATGTTGTAATTGTCTTCCGGACATTCCGCCGCTTGTATGAGTTTGCTGCTACAGACCTTTGTCTGTAGCCTGGCACTCGACGTCCGTGCAACATTAACAAGCGAGATGATGCCCAGAGACTGGCAACAGCATGGAAACCACAACACAACAAACGCTACTACACAAGAGCCTTCCTCGAGCAACACAGTACAAATCTCTGCATTTCCAATACAACCTCGCCGCCCCGCACCTATTCCCACCACAATAGGAGGCATGCAAACTCGATCGAGGACGCGCGCAGTTGGGTGGAGACTGTCAGTAGAGTGCGTGTTCTTGAAGAAGGAAGACGTACTTGTGAGTGACTCGTGATCATGCCAGATGCGATTTGGCGAAATGTCGAGTGCCAGGCTACAGACAAAGGTCTGTAGCAGCAAACTCATACAAGCGGCGGAATGTCCGGAAGACAATTACAACATACAATACGTCGCGAAAACTTAAGAACAAACAATATATATATATATATATATATATAATATATATAAATATATAAATATTAACATTGTACAAAACAGACCAACAATTAGACAGTTTTAAATGGTGGCCGCATAGCTCAGTTGGTAAGAGCATAGCCCGGTAAGCTAAGGTCCCGGGTTCGATCCCGGTGTAGTCACTTTTTAATTTCTGTCTTAAGTACTAACATATCAACGTCATAGTCGCCTACTATAAAACCAAAGTTCACAATATATATATATGTCCTGTTAATAATCTGTTCATACAAACAAAACTTCATAACCCACCCAAACCCAAGAGAATTTGATACGGTAATTTTCGTAGCACCTATTTCAATGAAACGATGATTTTTTTATTGATTATAAATGTATAAATATATTTAATTATACTATATTTTGGGTGTCTTCCTTGCTCAGTTGGTATAAGAGCAGGGAACCGATAGCCAAGGTCCCGGATTCAATCCCTGGTGGAGGCACTTTTTAAATTCGTAGTCCCATAATAAGAGCGACATAGTCGCCTACTATTCAACAAAGTAAAACATCACAAACATTTAATTTTATATTAAAAATTTAATATATATATATATATTATTTATTTAATTTTTTAGCATTTATCTTATGAAGGAAAAACCTATTAACAAAGGAGGACAATGAACATAGAACCCTTAAGTGTTTTATTGTTTTAAAATTTTACATTTTATAAACAGACAAAAACGAAGGGGACTCGACGATAAGATGTTGCATCTTCAGGGACATAAAATTTTTTTATTAAATTAACATGGTTTACGGACGTGGCAACCATAAGTCATAAGCGTCACGTTAGTGTATGTGGTTTTTGGTAGGAGAGACCCGTGCTGGACAGATCTAGGTGCTTAATCACGTTGCGGTCGTTTTGTCATAGTTTGTATCGTCGTCGTCGTAGTCGTCGTCGTCGTCGAGAGAAGGGTGAAAGGTCAAGCTGTGGTTAAAGATAATTTAATCTTAAACAACGTCTTGGCCAGGGTAGATTTATCCAGATTTTTACTGCCTGAAAAGAGCCCCGCGACTATTGAAAGGCCAGCTAAAACTACAAGCTGTGCAGCTTTGGACACGAAATTTTTAGCTCTTCTTTTTGGATTGCGATGAAATGTAGAGGCAACATTGTTTATTTTAGGGGGACATTCGAAAGCTTATTTATTTAATAATGCATTTAAGATTGTGTTTTTCACTTTTTGCTCCATATTATTTTAGCCTTTTTTTATTTAAAACGTGTTTTTATTTTATTTGTTGATAGCAATGTTCATGGAATAAATTCACTTTATATTTTTTTATTGGATGAGCGTAGCGAGCGAAACGAAGATTCCATTTCACTACACTGGAGAAAAAATCCGGAAATTTTTTTTTTTTTTTTTTTTTTTGTTTTTTTACACGATTTCCGGCTAAACCGATACTCCGATTGCGATGAAATTTTATTGATGTCTTTGAAATCTCCTGAACTTAGAACTGCCACGTTTTTGAGCACAATCGAAAAATTATTTATCATGAAAATCGCAATTTACGATTTTTTTCGATTTTTAAAAAATTCTTCGACTTACACACCTACATGCTTTGTCCGATCGTAATGATTTTCACAGAACCTTAATTTCATAAATTTGATATAGTCATGCGAAATTTAAGCGTTATCAAAAACTATTTTTACGAAAACCCCACAATTTTAGGGACTTTTTTCGATTTTAAAAATTTCTTCAGCTTATAACACGTACATGTTTTATCCTATTTAATGTTTTTTTCACAGAACCTTAATTTTATAAAATTAATATATTCGTGTAAAAATTTGTTCCCCAATCGAATATTATTCTTATGAAAATTCAATATTACGATTTTCCTTTTTTAAAATTACTATTAATTAAAAAAAAAAAAATTAAGTTAATTTTTTAATTTAATTTAATTAAAAAATTTTTGACTAGTAATGATTTTTTCACAGAACAACTTATAACCCGCATAACACATGGGCAGCTCAATGCACCAATTACGCTCATCCAACAATGGGCGGGACTTAAGCGTTTTCCTAGTTAACATACATGTTGTGTATGGCCGCAGGGCACCTTATGATTAATTGCTGTGGGCCCTACAGTGTTTACAAAAATTTACATAGCTTATTGACTTTTGGGTTTTGGGTATGAATTGTCGTCTTCAATTGTAATAAAAATACGTCTACAAACTAACAACTGATAAGTGATCCACGTATTCTGTTTCTCTCATTCCTAGGAAAACAGTACAATAGCGTGAATCATAATAGACGCCTGGTAGATGAGGGGGATTTTTTAAGAGTATTCTCCAGTGCAGCGTATTTACTAAAATGTGCTTTTTCCCCTCCAGCGCCGTCTACCTCGAGCAGCGAAGGGCGAGACCCAAAACCCCCCGCCCCCCCTCCACGCCAACAACCCCGCCCTCGATCCTTACGAGGACTCGGGCTGTCCCGCGCACCCCGGAGGACTCGGCAATCTCCGTCGTCCCTCGTCCGGCTCGAGCGGGGGGTCACGCCCCCTGGGCCCCGACCATACCGCGGTACAGGAAGTATGCCGTGGAGGACTTCCCCTTCCTCAAGGTGCTCGGCAAGGGGAGCTTTGGCAAGGTACGTTCAAGGCCAAGGAAACGGTTCATGCAGCAGCTTGGCACTCAACAGATATTTTTTTTTAAAATTTGCCCCTCGATTCAACATTCTTTAATTTAAATTTTGTCTATTTAAGTTTAAAGTTTTAAAAATGTTAATTTTTTATTAAAGGGCATGTCAACTAGTAGGTCATATTGTGCCACTCTAGCCTAGGGATGTCGGAGGACATACCGTGCTGGAAAAAACAAGCAAGTCACCGGCAGAGGGAGGGAGAAGGGGGTTAGGTTCTTCACGTCGCCGGCCAGGGGCTCGCCTCTAGTGTCGGGAGTAATATTTTCCCTTATATACTAGCTGATCTTTGTTAGAAAAAACTTTTCCTCTTTCTCGCTTTTTCCGGTTAGCAGACGATTGCTAGGGTATTTGTACGTCGGTACGACCGTTGTGCATGTGCATTGTATCTCATGTTAATTGCATACGGGGTTCGCGGAAATGAAATTTGGGTTTGTATCTTATGTGTCTTGTTAGTACTATGTCCGGGAGATATAAACATTGTCAATATCATAGTAAGTTTATTAACTTACTACAAAACTGATGGTAGATTTTAATATTTTCCCAAGATGTTGCTCGTGGCCCCTCGTTCCTGCCTGTCCAGGCAACAAGTTTTGATTGTTGACCATTCTAGCGCTAGTTACCGTCCCCAAAAGCTCTGTTTTTTGTTTGTTGTAAAGTAGAGACGATAAAAATGTATCTTAGTGTTTTGTAAATTCAGACTTTCTAGGCCTATGTTCAATTAAAATTTTAAATTTTAAATTTTAATTTAAAAGTTCAATTAAAAACAACAAAAATAAAAACTGAGTTTTTGGGGGCGGTAACTAGCGCTGCCAGGACAACAATTAACCACTGTGGCGTGAACAGACGGGGAAAACGGGGGAGCCACGAGCAACATCTAGGAGGCAGTGTTTTTTCCATTCAATAAATTAATGTATCAGATCAACAAATAATCAATATCAAAATGTCTTATGTGAGTATTTGAGTATAAATAGCTTAACCTTTACTGAAGAGTATTTGAAAATGTTTTATGGAGGAAACAATTATCCATTAAAACAATGTAGGCTATTCTAAAATTTTCTTGCCGTTTAAATATGTGTGGTATAGTCAAACGAAGCAGGGGCAACATTTTCTTTGCTTGAGTACTCGCACGCTTGGCAGCCATTTGTGATAGTGCCAAACACAGTCATCATTTCCTTTGCTATCTTTGCCAACTTATTGCTCTGTGGCTTAATACAAAGTTCGCCAATGTTGTTACATCAAAATTTGCACATAAACCACATGTTTTCCCTTAAATTTTATTTGATCGTTAAATGTGTACAACTAAATGGGAAATTTCAATTATAATACAATCGATCAGGTATGATGAAAGAAAATTTGACAAGGGTTCTAACAACGACAATGGTTTTTTCAGTTGGTGGGTAATTGTAAGAATGTAGGCCAAAAGTTTACCCCAAGGTTTATAACTTAGGCCCCGTTTTTTCTTATATGTATGCATTCACTCCTAATACCCATTCGGGGTTAATTGCTTGATTGATTAATATTCACCAGCTCAAGGGGCAGGGAGTCCATATGCTGGGTAACAATACCTCCATCTCAAGCTACAGATTGTACTGAATCGTACACATAGCCAACCATTGCTAACACTTTATCGCGGATCTAGACGGGCAAAAACGTTCCATGGCGCCCACAATTTGTTCTTTTTGCAAAGGTGTTGCTGGCCGAACTGAAAAACACGGAGAGTACTACGCCAGTCAAGTGCCTGAAGAAAGACGTGGGCCCTAGAAGACGACGACGTGGAATGCACGCTGATAGAAAGGAAGGTCCGGGCGCTGGGCACGAAACATCCCTATCTGTGCCATCTCTTCTGCACCTTCCAGACAGAGGTATAAGGGGATTGGATTTATTTGAAAAGTCAACCGCTAGGTCAAAATGAACCAGGTTCTCACGTCGCTGGCCAGAGCTCGTTTTTAGTTTCGGGGAGTAAATATTCACTTATGCACTAGCTGATGTTTGCGAGATAGACTTGGTCTTTTATTATATATTAGATTTTTATTCGCAACAGGATCGAGATCCCACTAACACAATAGGTTATATTCTATGCATCAGCAGATAGAAAAACAGAGTTATACATATACAAAAAAATGAGCTAAAATGAGCAGATTTTCTACACTCAACCCAACTCGTAAATAAGTAAGCTTCAGTTGGCGGTGAGTTGTGGGAGTTAAAAATTTGATTTAAGGATGTTCAAATATGATATATTTGAGTTCTACATTGTGCTGTGGGATAATTTGGGGACCAGAATGTGAAGATTTGTAAGTTGAAATGGGACTATTTGGCATCCACAGTTTCTATTAATATGTGAGATAGTTTAAGAGAGATTTAAAAAGAGTTTTTTTTTTTTAGAATTTAGCTGATTGAATGAATAAAACAAAATTTTTGAACAATTGAGTGAGTCAAGGCTCCAAGAATTTTGGGAAGAGAGAAGGTCTTTATTTTCAATGCCAACTCAAGATACACTACGTTTGTAGTCTGGATTGGGCCCGATGGCTGACAAGGAGGTGATATGAAGACAGTTAGAGAAGAGTTAAATAAACACAATGGAGGTTGTTAGTGCTCGAAGTGTGGAAAAGATGTTAGGTACCGTTATGGTGCCCCAGTGTACACTGTGTGCCATTTGGAGCCATTTCAAATGTGCGGGAGTCAATAAGAAGGAGTATATCCGAGAGAAGAAATGTGAATGGTGGGTGGTTGTGAAAGTGAGAAAGGGACAAGGCATTGAAATAACTGAGGGCATAGCAAGTGCAGTGTCAAGCCTAAGCGTGGCCTAAGCCCAGCTTCTTATGGCTACCGGTATGCTAGATAAGAATACCGATACAGAGACTGACGATGAAAAGTCACAGATTGGTGTGTCTAGACGGGGGGCTAAATTGAACTAAACTTTAACAGGAGGAGATAGCTAATACATTTACAAACCTAGGACTAGCACCCGAGCCAGGCATAAAAGACAGACAAGAAACAAGCTAAAAAGATGGGGAAAGGGACAAAAACAGAAGAAAGGAGAAAAAAACAGTATCGAATGATGAGTTTTGGTTTTAGATCGAAACAGTTAAAAATTTCGCTGGTACAAAAATAGGATGAAAAATTATTTAGAGCGAAACGAAGACTTCAATTTCACCGACCCCCAAAAAAAATTTTGCTCGATGTGTTTTTTTTTTTTTTTGTTTTTTTTTTTTTTTTTTTTTTCGTCTGTTTGTTTGCTCTCTTCCGGGGAAACGGCAATGGATCTGATGAAAAATTGACACACCTTTGTTTTCTCGAACTTTGACTTGCCCCGTTTTTTTGGGGACAATCGAAGAAAATTTCTCATGAATATGACTTTTACGATTTTTTTCGATTTTTAGTGCATATTTTTTGTGCCATTGGGCCGATTCTGACCAAACGGGGGGGGCTACAACGTTATATTTCCATACCATTTAAAGGTTATGGTGAGTTTGCTTTTTTAAAGAAAAAAGTTTAAAAAGTTGCCAGAATCAGAGAAATAAAAACTTTTAATTACGTTTTTTTTTTTTTGTGCGAAAATTTTTGTGCCATTTGGGCCCAAATTTGACCAACGGGTGGGGCTACAACGTTCATATTATCATGGACTTAAGTTATGGTTATGAGTACCTTTGAAAAAAAAAGTGGAAAAATTTACCAGAATCCATAGAAAAAAAGCTTTTAAACAAGTTTTTTCGGTAAATAATACCAATTGACAAGAAAAAAAAAAAACTTTACAAATTCCCCAGAATGCGTAGGAGCAAAAAAAAGACTTGAAAAGTAAAGATATCCCACGCCAAAATAAAAAACCTTTTAAAAAACTTCCCCTCAACGCGGGGGGACTTTAGCGTTTTCCCATTGTACAGCAATTGAATGAAAAGGTTGCGGTTTTGAAACAGCGGGCAATTTGGAAGAAGGAAAAACCGGTGTGTGGAAGAGTTATAGTAGGATGAAAGGGTGGTGGAAATTTACTACGGAAGTGGGAGCATCCCGCTTACCTAGGAAAAAGGTATTCCTCTTTTGAAAAAGAATTGGGGAAAACAAGAATAGAACTGTTTAGCTTCGGGGAGGATTTGGAAGAGGAAAGGAGGAGGGGGAAAAAAAACTAGAAAATAGGCTAACTAAAAATGTGGGAGAAAAAAGGAGAGACAATTATAGACCTAGCCACAGATGATATGTGAGGATGGGGACGATGACCCTGGGAGAAAGATAGGCAACAAAAAAGTAGGGCCCCAAATTTTAAGTAGGATTTTAGGGTCTTTTTACTTTTTTTTATTGCTTTAGTATCATATTTATGCAACCCTTGGGGTAATCGAGACGAAGGGAGGGACGTAAGGGTCGACGCGGGGGGGGCAAGGGGGGACAGGCCCCGTGCTGGTCAGAACAGCCACAAGCAAAAAAGGGGGGGGGCAGGGGGTTTCCCCCCCGCGGGTCGTCTCGTTTTCATATCCTTTCCCTGTTGTTTTGTCGTCGCCCCTCGGGGAGTAGTCAAAGGGAAGGGGAAAATTCCCCGACGACACCCCGAGTCGCCCTTAGTTTTTGGGGGAAAAATTCCCCAATCACGAGCCAAACCACGAGAAAGGTTTCGAGTTTTGGGAAATTTGGGGGAAGACAGATGGACCGGTAAATTTAAATGACGCAGGGGACTTTTTGGTCGCTGAAGAAAAAAAAAAGCATTGGGACTTTGTGAGGAGAAAATTTCTAAGTTTTAGGGGATTTTGGCTTCCATCAACACAAGTTTGGGAAGAAAGAAAAAATCTTCGCTAAAAAAAAAGATGGAGGGTGATATTTTTGTACTTAAAAATGTTTGGAGTGCTCCTATCTTTTACCTTATAACAAGAAATTAACAAGAAAAAAAGCCGGTTTCCACATTAGTATAGGCAAAGTTTTAACTGCAATGAAGGATTTTTGTTTTAGTAAAGGGTCTTCTGGAAAATGCCATGCCTAAAATCGGCTGGGGGTGGGACAAATCAAGTGATGCAGGTAAAGAAATTTTATCGTGTTTTGATGGTACAAAAAATATAAATAAAATAAAAGGTTTGTTTTAGCGTATCTGCTTCAATGCAGAGGTCCGGGGTTTCGTTTCCCCCGCAAAAAGTCAAAATTTTTTTTAATTTTTGATTTGGACTTAAGCCCATCAGTTTTGTTTAGAAGTTTGTAAAGGGTACTTGGAGCCGTCCTAGCAACGAAGCAAAATAAATTTCAGAGTTTTTTTCTGAATCGGTTTTGTTGATTCTGGCTTGATTCGCGGGTTTTTCGCACTGTCCATACCCTTATTGCTATTTTTCCTATTAAAAATATCGATTTTTTGGTTTGGGTTTACGCTCACTCGTCGATTCGTGGGGGCCGCAGGGTTGGTTTTGGTGGTTTTTGTTTTAAAAGTCCCCATGAAAATCGGGGATATAACTGAGTGGGGCAGACTCTAAATAAAATTTATTTATTATTATTTAACGGGTAGATTTAAAAAAAATGAACACTTTTAAAAATCTAAAGGGTTTGTGTGATACCTACAGGAAAAAGTTTACAGAAGAAAACCCCTGATTTTAGGTGATTAAATGGTATACAAAATACAAAAGATGCAAAAAAAGAAAAGTGGATTTTGTTGTAGACCGGGGATAAGGATGAATCAATGCGAACAGAAAAGGGAAATCGCATTGCAACAATATTTTAAAAAATTTCCCAATGTCATAGTCATGTAGGGAAAAAATAGTTAAGGGGCTGGGGTAAAAAAAAATAATGTCATATCTGAAACCGGGGATTTTTAAAGTATTAAAAAAAAAATACTCAGTTCAAAGCTGGGAATGGTAGGAATAATACAAAGAATCTGAATGGTATAGATAAATTTAATAAGTTAAATGATGAAATTGAAGGGTAGGGGAGGAACTAGGTGGTTTTTTTTGTGTCCTAACTTCTGGATGAAAAAAGATTTTTTAGGAAGGAGGGTTCCCCACCCAACTCAAAAATTGTGATGTACTAACTGAATGTACGGGGGGTAAGTACAACGAATGTACAATTTAAAATCTGTGACGGAGATGTACAATCGGAAAATATGAGATGAGTGTGGAGGGATGTTTGATACAATACCAAGTGTTACTGTAGCAACAGATTCCATATATTATTTGACATAAGGCCTAAAAAATTAAAAAAATTTATGATTCAGCAATTCAAAAATAAGTGAAGAGGCATGAATTTTGGGTATAGACATACCCCTGAATCTGAATACATGCTAATGTACTGGGTTTCACTGAAATGGTAGTAATTGCCGCAGTATATGCAAACAAAATAAAATTTTTTAACTTTCGGGGGGTTATAAACCTTCGTAGTAGTGGTTACAGAAACTTGGTTGGATCAAGGTTTCCCTCAACAGCGATGAGCTGTCATTGAAAATACATTCTGCATAGAGAGATAGAAATAGACATGGTGGAGGGATAATGTGGGATTAAAAATGGATTTAAAGGGAGTCTTTAAAAGGGGTAATGATTTACATGAAATGAGGGGTATGAGATTACTTAGGGAGTAATTTTAAATTTGTAAACCCTATAGCTTTTTACGCCCCCAAACGGGGGTTTTTAGAATGTCTAGGAATCTGAGAAAAAGAGTCAAGCAGATTAGTATATCCCAAAAAATTGTTTATAGTGGGGTTTTAAATTTGTCACAAGTAATGGGGGAAGCGGTTACATAAGCGGTGGAAAGAAACAAGAAATAAATCGGAAATAAGGATAAAGGGGTTTTACTCAAACAGTGAACTTGGTATAGACAAAGAAACGGTATGGATAAATTTAGACGTCGTGTTGATTTGGCCTGATATATGTGGATAAGGGCGGGAAAAAATTTAGGAATAAGTGATACAAGGTGCCTATTGTAGAAATCGGGTGGAGTTTCTAAAAAATTGTGATTGGGGGCAGAAATTAAATTAAATTATTTTGAAGGATAAAAAAAAGGGATTAAAGGGAATTTGAAAAACGATTTTATAGTTGGAAAGAAGTGAAATGGCATGATTTGGTATTTATATGTAATACATTTTTTAAAGTTTGTAGGGAAATGAGAAAAAGCTGGTAAAAGAGAGTTTTTAAATTTAAAAAAACCCATCCGATTTTTTTTACTAAAGAAGTTAAAGATTTTAAAAAAAAAAATAAGAAAAAAGTAAAAATAAATGCGGAAAACGGGGAAATAAAGATAAAATTAGGGGGCTAAGGAAACAAAAAGATAAATTAAAGATTATGCAAGAAAAAATTTGGAGAGCATTTTAATGAACAAAACCCACAAGATTGTTGGAATAGTATGTAAAAAAAAGTAAATAGCCAAAAAAGAATGTATACTTGCCCACATTGATGAAAAAAAGAAAGAATTTATAAACGGACATGGAAGGGGGAACGTCTAATCAATACTATGGGAAAGTTTTTCCACACTGAAAGGGATTGGGGGGGTATGAAAAATAAAAAAATGTTGGGATGATAGTGAGGTGGTGATAACTGATAATGATATCATTGTGTTTTGAGAAAAATTAAGAAAAATAAATTAAAGGGGCCCGATGGAATAAAATATTTTTTATAAAAACAGCTGGATGGGGAAAAATGCCTCTTACGGGCACCCGTATGTGGGTATACTAGCCCTGTTTAAATTTAAACAACTTTGACGTACCTTTTTTCAAAAATGGGTATGATTAGCTAGTGCTTTTAAATTTTTGTGGAGGTGACTGAACAACCTTCCTATGCAAATTGAATGTGAAACATTTTGAGTTTTTATAAAAAATAGCCCCCAAAAAAGTCATGGAATGATAATATAAATTTATCCACATTTTTTCATGCTTCATAATTAATATTAATTATTGTGGGAAAAAATTTAAAATATGGCTCATTCAAATGCTGTTCTATACCTGTGCCAACATGCTCTGAATGTTCAAAATTTTTTTATCAAGCCAATTTTGAGAAAAGGTCATGAATATAGTTTATGTATTTTTATGTAATATGAATATATTTTTGGGTTTTGAAAATAAAGCCAATGTGGGTATAAGCCTAGAGATGGGAATTTTATGAAAATGTTTTTTTTTAAACTTTCCGAGAAAATTTTTCGAATCGTTAAAAAAATTCTTAAAAATTTATAAAATTGTTAATTCTTTGTTTTGTGAATGGCGTAAAAGGCTGCTGAAGGCAAGTATGGCAAAAAATGATTTTAACATGCCTACTCTAAAACATAGAATTATTTTTCATTCTACAAATTAGATAGCACCTATATTCGCAAATAAATACTTTATAAAGAGTACTGGTTCGATTTTAAAACAAATTACACCCACATAATCTTGAAACTTCAAAAAACTCACTCAACCATTCAAATTAAAAATTCGGGATTAAGCCATTTTATCACATACGGGTGCCCTTAAAGAAATTATTTCAGTCATCTGTAAATGAGGGGAAAACTGCCAGATCAGTGGAAACAAACAAAAAGTTGTTCCAATTTATAAAAGGTGGGGGGAAGGGACTAGTGGGTAATTATACACCTGTCAGTCTTACGTTCTCAGTATGTAAAATAATGGAGAGGATTATGGATGTGAAGATTAAGAACTTTATTGAAGATGGAGATGGATTGTAAAGTACACAACATGGGTTCCGGAAGGGTTATTCTTGCGAAACTCAGATGACATGATTTACTCAGGATATAGCTGATTCACTTGATAATAATGGTAGGATTGATGCAATATATTTTATTGATTTTCAAAAAGCATTTGATAGAGAAACACATAAGATTTTAATGGAGAAATTTGGAAACAAAATAAAAATAAAAAATGGGGAACTGGGTTGGGAACTTTCTGAGAAATAGAACTAAAGAATGAGAGTGGGAAATGCAATTTCTGAAAAAAAATTGAATTAAATTCAGGAGTACCTTTAACACTGTCAAAAGTTCTTATCCTCCTTCCCTTGGAATCAGAGTAGAGTAGAGTAGAGTAGAGTAGATCTTTATTCACTTAAGACTAATACATGGCACAAGTATACACCCCTTCGTGAGGGGGGAGTGAATAGTTCCTAAGGCTAAACATGGTAAAAAAATGAATAATAAAATAGAATGCATATTTCTGGAATCAAGGGATATGTATATTACTAGTATGGTATACTAGTTTTTGAGAATTGAAGTTGTTTGAATAGATAATTGAGTATTGAAATGAAAAAAAAGAATGAGAAATTGGTTTGATATGATACAATACGATTTATTGGGATGAAAATATATAAAACATAGCATATGATATGTATAATGTTTTGAAAGGGAATTTAGTATTGTATTTAATATATACGTGTAGTAGTACAATCTATGGGGGTATTTTGTAGTGGACAGGGGAAAATTTAAAAATTTACAAAATATAAAAGGGATAATCAAAAAAAATGGTATTTTTGTGTCAAGTTATATGTATTATTTTGTTTAGTTTGAGATAAAGTTTTGAATTGATTAATTGAAAAATAAAATAAAAAAATGAAATGATTTACGATAGATATAATACAATACGATTCATTAGGATTATAATAATAAAAAACGCTAGCTAGGGTATGATATGTTATGTATTTTTGTTTTGTGTTTAATGGGGTTTAGTTTGAATTTAAAATAACGTGTGGGCCTATAATACGGATCTATAAGGGAAATTTTTGTAGTGGAGAACAAGGTAAATTTATAAATTTCTAAATAAAATAAATAAAAAATAGAATAAAATTTCAATGAGAATCAAGTTATATGTATAGGCCTAGTACTAGCATGAGATAAAAACCATCCTTAGGTATAGAGGTTAATACTAGACCGGTTTTGAGAATTGAAGTTATTTGAATTGAAAAATTGAGTATTGAAATGAAAAAATTCCCCATCTCCCCCTTTTTCACCTTCCCAGTTACTTTTCTTGCTGCTTTTTTGGGGCTTTGACATGACCGCCCATCCTTGGGTTCCCATATAGACTTGCTTTCCAAAATTTTTTAAAAGAGATTATTGCTTTATCCTTACTTTTTGTATAAACCCGTTGTAGTGCCCATTAAAATTTAGAGCTTGATTGACTTTTGCTACATTTTTTATTTCCACGTGATGCCTCCACCCAAAATTTGTTATTTGAACACTCCAAGTATTGTACTTGATTACAATATCTATTTTTTTCCCCGCAAACTTATAGTTTATTTCCGCTGTTTTCTTGCTCTGTCAAATGAAAAAAACTAAATTACTCGCATTCAAACCAAATTTATTTATATCTACCCACTTTTCAATTACTGTTAAATTATTTTAAATTTCTCAACACTTAACTTTCTTTTTTTCCTTATATCACACACATCTGCAAAAAGTCGTTTTTTTATTTTTTTTTTATTGTATGTCATCTATAAATATAATAAAAAAAATTTACTAACACAAACACACTTCCTTTAAATGATCGAAGGTTAAGGGGGGATTCTTTAAATTACGGAGAAGGGGAAACAGGTGTCAACCTGGGTTTGTGCTAGAAAGGAAAACAGGGGGGGAATGAGATAAGCAAAGAATTTTGAAAGTATTTTACAAAAGGGGGAAAGACCCGACCTGAAGTTTGACATGTAAACTAAGAAAGTAGGATGTTTGGAAAATGGTCTTTTTTTAAAAAGAGCAATTGGGAATTTGTAGGGGGGAACAGGTTCCCCCCATTTTCGTGGGGAGTTTTTTCGGGAAGTTGTATTCTTTATGTAGTAGAAACAAGTTTTTTGACTTTCCTTCAGGCCATGCTTGCTGCAGAGGGGGTCGGGGGGGTCGCGACGCCCTTTCAGTTTTTTTAAAGGGTGATTTTTTTTTTCGTGTGCTTTTGTGAAGAGTGTTTCGGTAAATATATTTTATTAAGTAAGAGCAAAAAAAATTTTTGCATCTATTTTGCAGGTCCTGGTATGCTTGAAAGGGCTCGGGGCGTCGCGACGCCCTATAAAATTTTTTTAAAAGGAATTATTTTTTTTTCTCAGTGCCTTTTGTGATAGAGTATTGCGGTAAAAATGTATTTTATTTAAATAATGAAACAAGGGTTTTTTCACCAAAACCCTTTCATCCCCGGCACGCTTTAGAGGGGGTCCCGGGGGGGGGCGAAAGCCCTAAAACGGGGGGGGTTTTTTGAAAAGAGGAATGAATTTTTATTCGTGTACCTTTCGTGCTGAGGTTGCGGTGAAAAGTATTTTTATTTAAGAAATAGATACAAGTTTTAAGCATACCTTGCAGGTCTTGGCACGCTTTGAGGGCGCGGGGGCGTCACGACGCCTATAAAGCTTTTTTTTAAAAAGGGGTTATTTTTTTTTCGCATGTGCCTTTTGTGATACAGTATTTGGGGAATTTTATTTTATTAAGTAATAGAATACAAGTTTTTTGAACCTACTTGCAGGGCCCGGTAGGTTCAGAGGGCTCGGGGGGGTCGCGACGCCCTTTAACGTTGATAAAGTGCTTGATTTTTTATCACGTGGCCTTTTGTGTAGGTATTTTGGGGAAACTGTATTCATTTACGTAAAATCATTTAAGTCTTTTGAACTACCTTTCAGTCCTGGTAATTCAGAGGGCGTCGGGGGCGTCGCAACGCCCTATAAATTTTTTAGAGTGATGTTTTTTTTTTCTCTGTACCTTTCTGATAGAGTATTGCGGTAAATGTATTCAATTAATAATATCATTCAAGTTTTTGAAACATTTGCAGGTCCGGGGGCGCTTCAGAGGGCGCGGGGGGGTCGCGACGCCATTTAACGATGAAAAAAAATGCTTTATTTTTATCACGTGTACCTTTTGATAAAAGTATTGCGGTAAACTGTATTCATTAAGTAAATTTCAAAATTTTTGCATTACCTTCAGGGTTTTTTGGAAAAGCTTTAGAGGGCGTCGGGGGCGTCGCGTTTTGCCTATAAAGTTTTTTAAAATGATTTTTAAGGTCCCTTTCAGCAAAAAAAACCCAAGGGAAAGGGGATAAAAAAACTTAAACTATTACTTAAAAGAATACAGATTACCCAAAACTCTACACGAAAGGGACACGAGATAAAAAAAACAACTCTTTATCAACGTTTAGGCCTGACGCCCCCGACGCCCCCGAAGCGTGCCCAAAACCGCAAAGGGAGGTTTTAAAAATTTTATGCTATTACTTAATAGAATACAAAATTTACCGAACATTCTGCACGAAAGGTAAACGAGATAAAAATTCATTACTTTTTAGAAAACCCTTTTAGGGGGGTCGCGACGCCCCTACGCCCTTTCAAGCATACCAGGACCTGCAAGGTAGGTTCAAAAAATTGTATGCTATACTTAATAGAAAATGTTACCGAAATACTTATCATGAAAGGCCACGAGATAAAAAAAAAAATCTTATTTAAAAAACCATTTAGGGGGTCGCGACGCCCCCGACGCCCCCTGAAGGTACCCGGACCTCAAAGAGGTTCAAAAAAATTTTATTTCTATTATTAATAGAATATATTTACCGCAATATCTATACGAAAATACACGAGATAAAAAAAAAAACACTCTAAAAAACGTGATAGGGCGTCGGACGCCCCCCACGCCTCTGAAAACGTACCAGGACCCGCAAGGAGGTTCAAAAGACTTGATGATTTACTTAAATGAATACAGTTTTCCGCCCAAACTCATCACGAAAGGCACACGTATAAAAAATCAAAATCTTTACAACGTTAAAAGGGGTCGCGACGCCCCCCCACGCCCTTGAAGCCTACCAGACCTGCAAGTAGGTTCTAAAAACTGTATGCTATTTCTTAATAGAATACAATTCACCGCAAAACTGTATCACAAAAGGCACTGCGATAAAAATTAAACCCTCTTTTTAAAAAAGCTTTTTGGGCGTCGTGACGCCCCCGACGCCCCCGAACGTGCAAGACCTGCAAGGGAGGGGGCTAAAAAATTGTATGTATTTCTTAATAGAAACAATTTCCCCCAAAAACTCTAGCACGAAAAGGGCACGAGATAAAAATTCATTCTCTTTTTTTAAAAAACCGTTTTTGGGGGCGCGACCCCCCCACGCCCCTGAAGCGTGCCAGGACCCGCAAGGGTTGGGGAAAAAACCTTGTATTCTTACTTAAAAGAATACAGTTTTCCGCAATACTTATCACAAAGGCACATAGATAAAAAATAAATTTCCCCTTAAAAAACTTATAGGGGGTCGCGACGCTCCCCACGCCCCTTTTAAACATACCAGGACCTGCAAAATAGATCAAAAAAAATTTTTTTGCTTTACTTAACAAAATATAGTTTTTCCGCAACACTCTATCAGAAAAAGGGACACGAATAAAAAAACATCCCTCTTAAAAAAGTTTTTAAGGGCGTCGCGACGCCCCCGACGCCCTCTGCGCATAGCATGGGCCCGAAGGAAAATGCAAAAAATTGTATCCTACTACCAATAGAATACAACTTTTCCCCAAAACTTCCAAAGAAAGATGCACGGGAATAAAATCATACCTTTGCTCCTCTACTAAAGGAATCAAATTTCCCTGCAGTGTTGAGGAAAAATTTGGTAAAAGTTTAGAAGGTGTTTTTGGGGGATATGGGTTTTTGGGCTGATGTAGTATAAAATAGGATCTGTTGAGGAAACCTCGGTAAAAAGGTTTGAAAGTGTTTTTGAGGATATGGATTTGGGGTCGATGTAGATTTGATTCGATTGATGTTTTTTTTTTTAATGTTGATTTGATGAGGGATTTAGAGTAAAATGTGAAATGAGAAATCCAGAAAAAAAAGTGTGATATAAAGTCTTGATACTTTTTATACAATTATAAAATTTAATTTAAGTACTTGCCACCATGTAACCACATATTTGCAAGGATAACTAAATAAAAAATAAATAAAAGTACAAATAGCTGTCCATTGCAATCATTCTTATTCAAACTTCTAGAATAAAAATTAAACGCAACTGATGGTACATATCTCGGCGTTTGAAAATGCTGATTGATAAGTGAGTTCGGCCATTTTTGAATGATTTTGTCACGGGATAGTGCAAGATTTATATTTTTATAGTTCACGAATGTAGAAGGGTAGCCAATTCATAAGCCGTGGTGCGCTTGTACACTCAGGCACTTATACAGCAAGTAGAGTAAAGGCATTATGTAACAATATTTTGAGACATATAATTATATCTGTTTTAGTGCTGCCTTATTAGTCGGCACGGTGACGACGCACAGTTCCCGATACAAGCACTGCTGTCTCTTTACGTCTTTTATTGGTGCAAACCGTACTGACTACTAAAAATGTTGAATGTGAAATATTGTTTGGTTAGTTTTAGTTTTAGTTAATTTAGATTAAGGGCGCGTCAACTGTCAGGTCATAATGCGCATTTTATTTAGTCTACGGGATTTGAGTAGAAAAATCCCGTGCTGGTCTGAGGGTGTGAGGGAAGGTCGCCTGCCAGAGCTCGTCTTTAGTTTCCAACTCTACTTAGAACTTACTATCTGATTTTTGCGAGACAGGCTTTTAATATTTCCTCGCCTTTTACGACTATTAGAGCTATACGCTCTGGGACACATTCTACCACCGGGCCAGACGGATAAAAGCTTCGGCCCTATGAAGGAGATTGTGCTACAAAAACACTGAACATCTGTTGCAGTCTCACCTATTCTTCGTGATGGAGTACCTCAACGGTGGCGACCTGATGTTCCACATTCAGCAGAGCGGGAGGTTCGAGGAGCCCAGGGCTAGGTTCTATGCTGCGGAGATCATCTCGGGATTGAGGTTCCTACATAAGAAGGGCATCGTATACAGGTGAGTTCCTCTACTAGGCCTTCACCTGATTCCTTTAAAATTACCAGCCAGCGGTTTAGCCGGAGTCGTTTAGCCGGTTCACAATCGAACACAAAAGTTAAGCAACCTGCGGGAGTGGTCAGAGGTAGAGTTGGAGACCGCTCTGCCCTGAAACACACGATACCGCCGACTATAGCAGAAGGAGGGTTCGAGAGCTAGTGTAACGGCTTCGTTCTCCTCGACGTCTGCTCGGCAGTCCGGATGAGTGGATGCATCTATATGACTGTCAAGGTTACACCGTCCTTTCGGATGGGATGTAAAGCCGTTGGTCCCCTTGGTTCTTTTCGAATGGAGTAGGCTACGTGCCGGTACCGGGTTTACTCTCCTCCCTTCTGTTCATTCTTCATCCTCATTTATCACCACTCATCGTCTCGAATAGCCTATATGAGACGTTAAGCAATATCAAATCAAATTAAATTGGTATTCCCATTTGTAAGACGACGACGTGTGAAACCATGGCATTCAGCCGGGTTCGTCATATTATTGCACCGCCTGTTTATATTGTTGGTAAATTGATTTGTTGCTTATGTAAAAAATATCATTTCTAAAGGAAAAAAATGATAAAGATAATTCGTGATAACAATCGATAATTTTTTTTATTTAATGGAACATGAAATGTTTTAATGCGAATAACCTACAACTGGTTAGACAAATTACTGCATATGATCAATTTTAGAAATTGTGTGATTCGGAGAGATCAAATTGCGTGCGCAAAATATATTTGGTGCATTCTGTTATCACTACATGTATGGTTAAAGGTACATCACACCTGTCGTTTCTGAGAATATCTTTTTCTCTTTGAAGAAGGTATCCGTGAATGAGACATGCGGGGCAGTATATACCACCTCCTATCTACAGTCAAGACGGACGAGAACGAATCTTATCGGGCAATGTGGGCATCATACTATGTAGTTTATTACCCCACAAATACAAAAAAAGTAAAAAAAAAAAAAAAAGGCAGCCAAGCTTTAATTCAAAAGTATTCGGCTGTAAATGCTGTGAGATATAGAAGATGAGCCAAGCTTTCATTCTTTCTCCCTTATTTCGCATTGAAAAGAAGTAAGAGCATTTCACCTGTTGACGAGTGCCAAGTCAACCATTTTCGTGGTAAAAAGTAAAATTTTTAAACTCAAAATCATAACAGAATTGCTTGGCCATTGACGATTAAGAGTTCTCCTAATGAACCAAATTCAATAGCAAAGCAATTTTTTCCATGATTTTGAGTTTAAAAATTTGGTTTTTCACGAAAATGGTTGGCTTGGTGCTCGTCAACAGGCGAAATGATCTTACTTCTTTTCAATGCGAACTTAGGGAGAAAGAATGAAATGCTTGGCTCAACTCCTATATTATCTCACAGATTCACAGCCGAAGACTTTTGAAGAAGAGCTTGGCTGCCGTATTTTTTTTTTACAATTTTTTAATTTGTGGGGGATATTATATCTTTTTGCTGTTTGTTTCCTATCAAGGCGTGAATGATAGACTTTGAATGATTAACCCGCCACCCACCGTTGATAAGTTGAGAGTTGTTTTTTTTTACTTTTTGGACCCACGGTCCCCCCCAAAAATGCCCCCCCCCCCTAGTGTTTTGGGCGCTAGATATTTTTAATGGTTAAGAGCATGTTTAATTTCGAGTTTGTTGGATGAGCGTAGCGAGCGAAGCGAAGATTCCATTTCACTACTCTGGAGAAAAAATCCGGATTGCTTTTTTTCTTTTTTTCGTTGTTTGAATTTTTGTCTGTTGTTAACACGATCCCGCTAAACCGATATTCCAATTAAGATGAAATTTTCTGGAGGCCTTCGAAATCTCTGAACTAGAACTGCCACGTTTTTGAGCGCAATCGAAAAATTATTTCTCATTAAAATCGCAATTTCGATGTTTTTCGATTAAAGAAAATCTACTTATAAAACTACATGCTTTATCCGATTGTAATGATTTTTTCACAGAACCTTCATTTTGTGATTTTATTATATAATAATTATTATTTTTATTATTTATTATTATATTATTATTATTATATTATTATTATTATTATATTATTATTATTATTATTATTATTATTGTTTTTATTACTATTATTTATTTTCAATTTGCAACGTACAGTCATTAAACCATATACAGAGCATATTGATGGCTACAAGAATAAAAGGGCATAGCCCCATAACACAAAAGTGTCTTGCCACCATTTACTACAATATTGATACATTTATAAACTAACACATAATGCATAACAAACAAATAAATCTAAAAACTAAAATACAATCTAAAAGTTATTAACTAGGAAAACGCTAAAGTCCCGCCGCGTTGATGGATGAGCGTTTTTGTAGTTTTTAGTTTGCGTGGGACCACTTTTCCTTTGAAAGTGCTTTGTGAATGCATTGTAGGTGATTGTTGTCAAGTTTCTATTGTTACTTGTTAATTGTTATTATAAACCTCGAAAAAACTCATATCAAAACCTTCATTTCTATGGATTCTGGCTATTTTTTTAAAACTTTTTCTTTCAAAAAGCAATACATCACCATTACTTTATTGTCCATGTGAAATATGAACGTTGTAGCCCCACCCGTTTGGTCAGAATCGGCCCAAATGTCACGAAAATATCGCACTAAAAATCGAAAACAAATCGTAAAAGTACGATATTCATAAAAAATATTTCTTCGATTGTACCCAAAACGTGGAGGTCTAAGTTTTTAAAAATTTCGAAGGTCTCCAGAAAATATAATCGCAATTGGAGTATCGTTTAGCCGGAAACGTGTTAACAAAACACAAAAAAAATACAAACGGAAAAAAACAAGAAAACGAAAAAAAAATCGTAAAATTGCCCATTTTCATAAGAAATCATGTTTCGATATCGCTCAAATGATTCCAGTTCTAAGTTCAAAGATTTCAAAGGCTCTAGAAAAATTTCATCGCAATTGGAGTAGCCTATTGGTTTAGCCGGAATTGTGCTAACAAACACACGATAATACAAACAGAACAAAAAGAAAAACGAAAAAAACGTAAAATTGCGATTTTCAAGAGAATTAATTTTTTGATCGATTTTTCCTACGGTGCAGTTCTAAGTTCAGAGATTTGAAGGTTCCATAAAATTTCATCGCAATCGGGGTATCGGTTTAGCCGGAATCGTGTTCACAGACACACAAAAGAATCGTGTTCACAGAGACAAAAAAAAAAAAAAGAAAGAAAGAAAGAAAGAAAGAAAGAAAGAAAGAAAAAAAACATTCCGGATTTTTTTCTCCAGTGTAGTATAATGGAATCTTCGCTTCGCTCGCTACGCTCATCCAACTAAAGCAGTTATAAAATTATATACATTTAGCCCAGGAGTGGAAGACTTTTACCCGGACAAAATTCCGAACAAGCTGAAAATTTGCACACAGGCTCAGATTAGCCTAGTAAGCAATAGTTGAAAAGTCCCTTAAGCTCCGCCGCGTGCGTCTTGAGATATAGTGGCAAAAGGGCGTAAGTGCCAAAAATATTTTATTTTCAATTTTAACCATTTTTTTACACTAATATGTACAAATTATTAAATATTTCTACGTCAGTAAAGTTAAAAACAGTCATAAGCTTCGACCCTGCGTGGCAAAAGGGCGTAAGTGCCAAAAGTATGATATTTTCAATATCAATACATTTTTTACATACGTATGTGCAACTGCAAATAACAACAACAACTACAACAACAACAAGCTGAAAATTTGCACACTTGCTCAAAATAGCCTTCTAAGCAATAATTGAAAAGTCCCCTAACTCCGCCGCTTTGCGTTTTGAGATATAAGGGCAAAAAGGGCGTAAGTGCCAAAAATGTTTTCTTTTCAATTTCAACCATTTTTTTCCACTAATATGTACAAATTATTAAATATCTTACGTCAGTAAAAGTTAAAATCAGTCATAAGCTTCAAACCCGTACGTGGCAAAAGGGCGTAAGTGCCAAAAGTATGATATTTTAATTTCAATACATTTTGACATATGTACAAATTATTATGTATTCATACGACGGAAACGTAAAATTTGTTCCCTTTTCTTCGACCAGTGTGTTTTGGGACACATGGTGGCATAAGGGTTAAGTGACAAAGATAGTTATTTTCAGTTTCAAACAAACATTTTGACATTCGTATACATCAAAATTATTTAGTATTTGTACGAGACAAAAGTAAACATCTTCCCCGAACTTCGTTGCTGGCGTCTTTTTAAAATGGTGGCAAAAGGGCGAAAACTGACATCATAATTCTATTTTATAAGTTTATAAATTGGGCTTTTGACATTCAACTACGTTTATTGTAACATATGAATACCAAACAATGGACACTCAATGGAAAATCCATGCATGTTTGACTGACTTGCTTTTGGCCGCTTGTTTGTAAAGAATCATTAAAAAATTTTTGTAATAGCAGACTGGACATTACCAAACCTACCAAACCTATAAAATAATTTTCTCCAGCTTCTAAAGGGGCTTGCATAGACGGATTTTGAAAGGATTCGAGCACGAGCTGTGGAAAACCCTATCTTGGGCTTGACTATAGTATCACATCACGATAGATAGAGAGCATGAGCAAAGATAGAATAAACATATTTCAATACCGATTTGATTTTTAAATGTCCGAGTGGGAAAATGAACGTTACATAGCGGACTGAATTGCATGTGTGCCCGACTGGTATTGAACGCTACAAACTATGATACATCCCCTATGTTTGCCATCAAGCTTAGAGGGGTTTGGAAGGGTAGATCTATTAAATGTGCTGGTGGATTTGGCAGCATATCAAATCTAAAGCTCACAGTACGCAGTTTCAAATGAAGCGCTACTGCTCAATGAAGTAACGGAATGTACCACAGCAAAATCTTTTGTGATAAACACGGTAAAAAAACATAAGCCAACTTATATCTTAAAAATTTCTGCATATATTTCAATTTACTAATTTACTTTTGGTAACTGCAGCTTAGTAATTCCTACCAGTTGGAACAAGAAGGTCTCCTGTGTCCGTCAAACACAACTGAACCGCTTTATTCACAATCACAACATAAACATGATTTAGTATAGACTTCCTAGTATGGAAACAGGACGAGGGGGTGGCATCACTACACTACCATGCAAAGTTTGACCACTTTACAGGAAAATATATTTTTGGCATGGTAGTTTAATGTATATTGGGAGATTGAGCCCGCAACTCTGTGACAATAATAATATGTGATTTTGTCGTAGTTAACAAAAGAAGACTTCGTCGAACAGTGAAAGTCGTCTTTGTGGCCAAAGCGTCCTTCAGATCACCATTACCCAAAATAATGCTTTTAAATAGTGTTGATGTTGCAGATAAAACTTCAATGTGAGTGATGCGCAGTTATGCTTTTTGTAATAAAGAAATAAGGGACATGTACTCTATCTTTACGCTTCACTATGGGTTTTTCATGAAATAACTTTTAAGTACGACCAGGGTAACTGGACACCAAATTAATGTCATTTTTAGTGCCATGTTTGGGATTTATCTTGAGGATGATGACCTTCAAGTCTTCAATATTTTTTGCCGGTTGATAATCTGGCAAACGTACAAGCAATATTTTACATCATATGACTGAATTATTTAGTTTTGTTTACACGCCATTTTGCCACTATATTACATCAAGAGTCACAGCTCATGATCTGCAGTGATGTGACACTACAGACAGCCCAAACCCAGCTAGGTTCCCCACTCCTGCTCGAATCCCTTTTAAAACCGTTTTATTATTTTTACATGAGGGTGAGTTTTTCCCCGCTTTGAATATGTTAAAACTTTCCGGTCAAAACACACCAGATTTTTCGCCCAACTATGTCTATGCATGCCGTTTGAGAATGTCGGGGTCAAAATTTTATAAATTTGGTTATGTCTAATCTGCTACTTCACAACGATTTTGGGAATGGTTTTTACATACAAGCTGGCCATAGCAAGTCAGTCAGCATGCATGGATTCTTACATTGAGTGTCCTTGTATGGTATTCCATATGTTAAAATTTAAAAGTAGTTGAATTTTTAAAGCCCTTTTTTATATTAAATACTGAATTATATGTCAGTTACGCCCTTTTGCCACAATTATCAAGACGCCAGCAACGAAGCTCGGAGAAGATGTTTACTTTTTCTCGTACGAATACTTAAATAATTTGCATATATATTAATGTCAATAAGTTTGTTGAAACTGAAAATAACATATCTTTGTCACTTACGCCCTTATCCACCCTGTGTCAAGACACACTGGTCGAAGAAAAGGGAACAATTTCACGTTTCCGTCGTATGAATACATAATAATTTGCAGTTGAATACGTATGTTAAAATGTATTGAATTATTGAAAATATCAATTTTTGGCACTTAAAAGCCCTTTGCCACGCATGGGTTTGAAGCTTATGACTGATTAAACTTACTTTCGTAGAAAATATTAATATTTGTAGAAAAAGTGCAAAAAAATGGTTGAAATTGAAAATAACAAATTTTTGGCACTTTCGCCCTTTTGTCACTATATCTCAAGACGCAAGCGGCGGAGCTTAGGGGACTTTAAAATATTTTTGAATGATGAACTGAACATGTGTGCAAATTTTCAGCTTGTTCGGAATTTTGTCCGGGTACACCATACAAAATTTTCTTCCACTCCTGGGCTAATTGCAGAGCACATTACATTTAATTTTTTTAATTTTTCAATTTCTCAATTAAGCAATGTGAATTTTATAACATAATGTACAGCTATTCTAAAATCTAAAGAAGTTACTAGCTTTATAAAATTATACAAATTAGGTGAACAATATTCCAACTAATGCGTATACAATTTTTGTATTTCCCCAGAGAACTGTACACGTACTAGCAGGCCATATGGCTATGAGATATGTTATAACTAGGAAAACGCTTAAGTCCCGCCGCGTTGTTGGATGAGCGTATATGGTGCATTGAGATGCCATGTGTTACGCGGATTTTCTGTTGTTCTGTGAAAAAATCATTACTAAGTCGAAGATTTTTTTTAATTAAATTAAATTATATAAAAAATTAACTTAATTTTTTTAATTAAATTAAATAAAATAAAAAAAATTTAACTTAATTGTTTTAATTAATCGTAATTTTTTTAAAAAGAAAAAAATCGTGAAAATTTCAATTTGCATAAGAAATAATTATTTTGATTGTGCTTTAAATTTTACACGAGTATATTAATTCATAAAATTAAGGTTCTATAAAAAAACATTACAATAGGATAAAGCATGTAGGTGTTATATGTCAAAGAATTGTTTTAAAAAAGAAAAAAAACGTAAAATTTCGATTTTTCATGAGAATAATTTTCGATTACGCTCAAATTTCCACGAAAATCTTAATTCATAAAATTAAGGTTCTGTTAAAAATCATTACAAAACGGATAAAGCATGTAAGTGTTTATAAGTCGAAGAAATTTTTTTAAAAAATCGAAAAAAATCGTAAAATTTCGTTTTTTTTAAGAAAAATTTTCCGGATTGCGCTCAAAAACGTGGCAGTTCTAAGTTTCGAGATTTCGAAGGCCCCCCCATAAATTTCATCGCATCGAGTTTCGGTTTAGCCGGATCGTGTTTAACAAACACACAAAAATACAAAAAAAAAAAAAAAAAAAACATTCCGGATTTTTTTCTCCAGTGTAGTGAAATGGAATCTTCGCTTCGCTCGCTACGCTCATCCAACAAAATAATATAGTTGCTTTGGCTAATTACATAAGCATGGGAATAATAATAATAATAATTAAGTAACTAGGAAATTATTTAGTCTTAGAAATAAACTTATATTAGTAATTACAATTCTTCAGTATAATGCAATTAATCTTAAAAGGACTGTAGGAGTGTCCAGTTAAAGCGGCATTACTAAAGTCCAGTAAGTTGCATGCAATTAGTGATGTTTCTGGGAATTACCTTAAATTTATGAACTTTAAATTAAATTATATGATTATGACCATTTTGTCAGAAAGTGACTTCTGTACTACAACAAGAGAAATTTAATTTTTAGCGATGAAATTCTTCATTGAAAGGTTACACACTTACCTATTAGGATTAGATATCAATTATTGTAATTTAAAATTTGAGAATAATTTGGTTCAATGTATTGTTGCAAATAGATTCACGTGAAGGCTGGGTTTAGTAAGCAATCTTTTATTGCAGCCTTAAAGTGTTTCACATTTAATTAGCTTTTGTACAGTTGGCAGGCAACGGTTACAGAGGACAGTTGATCTACAGTAAAAACCCCTGTTGATACGCAACTGTGCGTGCAAGCGTGGTTCAGAATACACTGTTGTTCCGAGGTACAGACCGTAAGACAACCTGATTCGTTCTAAAGGGTTTTAGGTCAATCTCTTCGCAGAAAAAACACTTTTTTCATAAATATTGATCTGTTTTTTTAAGGAAATTCGTCAATACTTGGATTTCGGCTCCTCTCAATCTATATCGATCGCCCACATCGACTCTCATGTATGAATTTAGTTCGCGCGGTTTTGAAGAGATCTAGCTTACAGAGGTTGAATTGTGTAGGGTCCATGCAGGGAGTAGCCAAGTGAAGATAGTCCCGTACAATGAGTGAGGTACATAGATCGAGCAACGCTTAACGACACAATTTTAAAGGCTCTGGAAATAAAGCCCCGTTCTTGAAGCCTTTGCCGAACACGTCACATGCTTGTTTCCACTAGAATTTTCTGTAATTACGAGGCCTAAAATTTGGTGGATTACAGCGCTGTATCTGAGTTTCCTGAATACGTAAATTGTGATCTAATATGGCTTTAGTATACGGGTCCATGTAACACATTACTCTTAGAACGGGTTCAGTTTACGAATCTTGATATCAACACCTACAGTTTAATATAAACTAGATCATCTGAAGTGTTGTATGTCCTCTGTTAATGGAGATAGCCGCTGATAATGTGCAGTCGTCCGCATACTGCCGCATGTTGATTCAACACAACTGCGGAGATTAGCATAAAATATCACCAATAACATGAACTCAAGAACGGAAACCTTGCGGTACCACGCAGACTAACAGTACATCCGTAGATGAAACACCGTCAAACAACCCTTTGACGCTCTGTACAAAGAAACGATAGTTTTAAGTAATGCTTTCCCTTAACGTGTACAATGACTCCAGTTTTCAATCAATAACGCTCGTGAGAAACATGGTCGAGACGCTTTGCTAACGTCAAGGTAACCACATCAATGCTTCAAACGTTCACTGTCTAAAGCATGTTGCCACATATCTATAGCCTAGTAGCATCGTGACACAAGAGCGTCCTCTGACTAAACCCATGTTGTTGTTTGTTAGAAAATGGTTTGTCTGAAGGTGGTGAATTCGGTGCTTGGATACAACTCTCTCCAGTACTTTGCATACTACTGAGGTGAGAGATATCGGACGATAGTTATTTATGTCATCCCTAAACCTGATTTAAAAGTTGGTACCACATTTGCTGTTTTCCATTGTTGAGGTATGGTTCCGGAATTTAGAGAAACGTTAAATAGATAGGCCAAAGACGGAGCAATGGATCTAGCACATACGTGTAGTACACGAGAAGGAATCTTACCAGGCCCACAGGCTTAACCTGGGCGTAACTCTTGAGTGCATGCTTTTTTAGTTTAGACGTATTAGAGGGCTTGAGTTTACTGGAGAGTGTGGAGAATGAAGTTTAGACAATGATTTGGAGGTTTGAAGAGCTAAAAGATTTGTGGTACAGTATTTGGACATGTTATCTACCTCCTTATTAGCCATTTTGATAAGATTGTTAACTAAGGGGGAAGGTGCTGTAAAGAGTTGGCTGGAATCGTCCACATACTGTGTTAACGAGCCGAAATCAAAGATTACCGGCATGCCACTTACATAGAGAAGAAAAAACGCTGACCCAGAATAGTGCCCTGCGGGACACCGCTAAGAAGGTATCGTGGAAGGGACTTGACATTGGCATGAGTGTTGTTGACAATAATATCCTTAACTTCTACTACTTGTACTCTGTTAGACAGATAGGATTTTACCCAGTCATAAGCTATGCCTCTAATGCCAACTGAGTGGAGTCTACCGAGTAGGATATTATGATCAATGGTGTCAAAAGCTTTGCTTAAGTCGTAAAACACGCCTATCGCAGAGTCACCGCGATCTAGGGCTGAATAAACATTTGAAAGAAATTCGAACATTGCAGTGATAGTGGATTTGCCTTTTTGATAGCCATGTTGATTGGCAGGGAGAATCTTGTGCTTATCAATAAATGACATTAATCTGTTGTGAAATGTTCTTTCAAAAATTTTTGCAAACGTAGAAATTAATGAGATTGGTCTGTAGCTATTTGGGTCACTTTTCTTTCCCTTCTGTTTATAGAGAGGGATCACTTTGGCTTGTTTTAGCTTATCGGGAAATATGGTATGCCGGCATTTGAACGAGATGGGGGTAATATTGGGCCTACATTTTTGCTTTTTGCAAGGGGAACTGAAAAATTACTTTTGAACTTTGCGCTAAAGCTCTTGGCGATTTCGGAAGAGTCTGACACCTTAACTCCGTTAATGTTAAAATGCAAGGGAGCAGCACTGCCCCGTTTGGAATGAATGTATTTCCACAACTGTTTCGAGTTTCGTGCTTTTCCTAGCTTCCAGACATAGTAGGAGTGGGCATTTCTCACCGCGGCCCTGGTGGTGTTACGTAACACCCGGTAATTCTCCCAGTTCGTGTCGGAGGGAACTTTTTTCCACTTTTTATGAAGTGCATCCCGAGTTCGAATTTGTTTAATTAGTTGTTTACTTATCCATGGAGGGCGCCGTTTACCTTTAATTGTAACTGTGGGGATTGCTTGGTTTACACACCACCAGAAGTTTTTACACCAATCCGCCCACATGTGTTCAATTGAGTTATCCAAAGAACAAGAAGGTAAGTGTTTTGCGAATAAAGATTGAGGGAGATCCCATTTAGCTTTTTTATAGTTAAGAACATCTTCATTGAGCCTCTTAATTTTCGGAAGTGCCAGTTGAAGAGTAGTCGAAACAGCAAGATGGTCGCTAACGCCAGGAATTACTGATACATCCTTAATCAGAGTTGGGTCATTACATAAAAACAGGTCCAACAACGATCGAGATGTAGCTGTAATTCGTGTAGCTTCTGTGACAAGTTGTTGCAAAAATAGGTTTTAAAATGCCAATAAAAAACGATTGGAAACTGTATTAAGGGGTATAGGATATTTCTGCCAATCAACACTTAAGTTAAAGTCACCACAGACAACGGTTGCTTTCACTGAGCTTTGGACATCTTGAGCCAGATCAAGAGATGCTATGAGGTCACCATTCACCTTTTCACTTGAATTAGGAGCCCTGTATGCAGAGAAGATTAGAAGTTTGTCTGCACCAACCATTACTTCTACCCACACAGCTTCCGCATCCGGCAACTCTAGATCTTCTCCGAACGGGACAGAGTTCAGGCCGCACAGCGAGAAGAACACCTCCTCCTCTTGAGCCCGATCTATCTTTGCGAAACACCCTGTAGCTGTTGGGTAGGCCTAATACTTCCCCGTCGTTAATGGAAGCAGTGTTGAATTCAGACTTTTCTTCCCGGGGGGGCTATTTAAGATCCCGGGGGTATAACATAGGGTCCAAGTACGGGGGGTTTGGGGGGCGAGGCCCCCCAACAATAGCGCCGCAGGTGAAAATTTTGAAAATCAGGTTTTAGAGTGCGTTTGGTACGTTTTAGAAAAAAGTTGTGGTATGAACGATGGTCTGAACGCAATACCAAAATAATGTAGTTTTTGTCTGTTGTGGACGCTAAAAGTTCCTAACTATCTGCTAGATTTAACCTTCAAATTGCTAGATTCACAAAACGGTCATTTTAGCAACGAAAACAAATACAATATTTCCCAAACAGGGTGAAAAACTGTTTTTTTTTTTTTACCAATCACTGCACGATTGTGTTAAATTCGACTAATAGGAAGAAAGTATCAGTGTTTAGCCTAATATACACGGAAAACTGCGTTGACCCCTCCTTTTACAGGATGCCTACGCATTTGTTACCTGATAATAGTGTTTTCGCATCGAAAAGTACACTGAACATTTATTACCCAATATACTTGTCTGTACCAGTCCTGCAAGCGCATATCCTCTCAAGGCGCGACTGCGAGCCAACATACAAAAGAAGACATAATTGGGAATTCCCTAACTGGAAGTCGGATCCCTTCGAATGACCATACATTTACAAATCTAGTTCTTGGCCTCATGAGTTGCCCACACGTTTTTCGTGGTGTCTGCCTTTTTGATAACAGTTACAAACTGAAACCTTAACAACCTTCAAAGCAATATGTTCGTGCCTTTTCAAAAACGGCAAAGTGACATTTAAAAAATGGAGGAATACATAGTGCATCTAGTTAATTTATTCCCGGGGGGGCGAATGACAGTTCCCGGGGGGACATAGCTGGATTCAACACTGAATGGAAGGGTCCAGCCAAGTCTCGTTTACACATAGAATTGATGCCTGTTTGTCTTCAAGCCAGAGTTGAAGGTCTGCCTGTCTTTTTATGCACTTTAAACTGCGGGCATTGAAAGAAAGAATTGTGACTTTAGAGCAAGGTGATTTATGTGAGGGTGGGGGAGTGTCTGAGATATTAAGGTCATGATGCGAACTATTGAATAGAGAGTTGTCAAATTGCGGCAATGTACATTTCCAACAGGACCATGATTCCAGGTCTTTCACTTTTTTTTCTGTGTAGAGAGGTATTAATTTTTACACAAGTGTTGTGATAGACCCGGTTACACGAACTGCACTTTGTTGACAGCTGGTTTTTGCGGCCGATGTAGTTGCACACTTGACAGATGTCACGCGGCGGCAGCGTGTCTGGTCCGGGGTTGAGATGCACATCGCCGCTCAGGGCTAGCAGGAATGCGGTCAGAGGGGGATGGGCGACAGAGAGTCGGCCTCGGTGTCTGGTTGGGGTGAACTTCGCAACACGACCCGGTCCAGACCGTTCAAATGTTCGCCCACGCACACGCTCAACAGTGTTTCTTCCACTACCAAAAATTATAATGTAACTACTTACAGAAGCTTTGCTTGATACCATCATATCCTCCAGCGGTTCTCCAGTAACCAACCTCTCGAGCACATTGTACCGCACAGATTGGTAGTTGTTGTACACTGCTGCCGATCGTATTACGCACACAAACACAATTAAAACACAGAGCCGAGTGACACCGAAACTAACCCCTGCCGCCATCTTGACTAATGTGAAATTTGAGCGCGATCGAAAAATATATTTTCATGTAAAACGCAATTTTACGCTTTTTTCGTTTAAAAAAAAATTCTTCGACTTATAACTCTTAAATACTTTATCCGATTGATATTTTCACAGAACCTTAATTTTATGAATTTGTAGATTTATGTGGAATCTGAGCGCAATCGAAAAATAATTTCTCATGAAAATCGCAATTTTACGCTTTTTTCGTTTTTCAACAAATACGCTCATCCAACAACGCGCCTGAAATAGCGTTTGCGAAGCTTCCTTGTACAAATTACTACGCCTGAGTAATTACGAGTTTTGATTTTCATTTTGATTTTCCCCGATCCCTATTGCCCGGATTTGGTTTTGCAAGCTAAAGTGATTGCGCATGAGGGACATCTAATTGAGGTCCAAGTTTCAAAGTTCTAAAATGTACAGTTTTATCTGTATTGCGTCTTATTCATAAGAGTACGGAATTACCTAGCTTTTGATAATTTTGATTTTCTCTGGAACCCGTTACCCAGTTTTCGTTTCATATTCAAAAGTGTTAAATAATGGGAGATATCAAAGTGTATTGCACGTTTGAAACTTCTCACGTGTAGCGTTTTCTTTGAATGGTAAATATTTTTAGTGTCAGATTTGTTTTTTGAAATTTTTGGGCCCACGGTCCCCCTAAATTTAGTCCCTTGTGTTTTGGACGCAAGATATTTATAATGGTTAGAACTAGGAAGCTTCGCAAACGCTTTTTCAGGCGCGTTGTTGGATGAGCGTAATTTTTTTAAAACGAAAAAGCGTAAAATTGCGATTTCCATGAGAAATAATTTTTCGATTACGCTTGAATTACACACGAATATAGTCATTCATAAAATTAAAGTTATGTGAAAAAAATAATTACAATCGGATAAAGCATGTGGGTGTTACAAGTCAAAGAAATTTTTAAAAAAATGGGATTATCATGAGAAACAATATTTCGATTCCGCTCAAATTTCACACGAATATATCGATTCATAAAATTAGGGTTCTGTAAAAATATAATTACAATCTGATAAGCATGTAGGTGTTATAAGCCGAAGAAATTTAGAAAATCGTAAAACTGCGATTTTCATGAGAAATAATTTTTCGATTACGCTCCAATTTCACACAAATATATTAATTGGATGAGCGTAGCGAGCGTAGCGAGTGGAGCGAAGATTCCATTTCACTACACTGGAGAAAAAAATCCGGAATGTTTTTTTTTTTTTTTCTTTTTTTTTTATGTATTTTTGTCTGTTTGTTAACACGATTCCGGCTAAACCGATACTCCGATTGCGATGAAATTTTATGGAGGTCTTCGAAATCTCTGAACTTAGAACTGCCACGTTTTTGAGCACAATCAAAAAATTATTTCTCATCAAAATCGCAATTTTACGATTTTTTTCGATTTTTAAAAAATTTCTTCGACTTATAACACCTACATGCTTTTATCCGATTTTAATGATTTTTGCACAGAACCTTTATTTTATGAATTAGATATTCGTGTAAAATTTTGAGGGCAATCGAAAATTATTTCGTATAAAAATCAAAATTTTACGTGTTTTTTCTTTTTTAAAACAATTCTTTTGACTTTTAACACCTACATGCTTTATCCGATTGTAATGATTTTTTTACAGAACCTTAATTTTATCAATATTATATTCTTGTGAAATTTGAGCACAATCGAATAACTATTTCTTATGAAAATCGAAAATTTACGATTTTTTTCTTTTTTAAAATTACGATTAATTAAAAAAATTAAAGATTAAAGTTTATTTTTTATTTCATTTAAATTAATTTTAAAAAATCTTCAACTTAGGAATGATTTTTTCACAGAACAACAGAAAATCCACATAACACATGGTAGCTCAATGCACCAATTACGCTCATCCAACAACGCGGCGGGACTTAAGCGTTTTCCTAGTTTATAAAATAAAGGTTCTGTAAAAAAATCATTACAATCGAATGAAGCATGTAGAATGTAGATGTTATAAGTCGAAGAATTTTTTTAAAAATCGAAAAAAATCGTAATATTGTGATTTTAATGAGAAATAATTTTTCGATTGCGCTCAAAAACGTGGCAGTTCTAAGTTCAGAGATTTCGAAGGCCTTTAGAAAATTTCATCGCAATTGGAGTATCGGTTTAGCCGGAATCGTGTTAACTAACACACAAAAATACAGGTAAAAAAGAAAGAAAGAAAATAAACATTCCGGATTTTTTTCTCCGGTGTAGTGAAATGGAATCTTCATTCGCTCGCTACGCTCGCTACGTTCATCCAATCATATTTAATTTTAGTTTGTACAAATTACCATGCCTTAGTTATTAAGTGTTTTGATTATCTTCGGTCCCTGTTACCCGATTTTCGTTTTGAAAGCAAAAGGCACTGCGTCTGAGGTACATCTAAGTGTTGTCCAAGTTTCAAAGTTCTAAGATGCACCGTTTTCTCTGTAGGCTGTAGGCTGCCATCCAGCCAGCCGGAAGGCATTTCAACGATGTTGAGGCACTTTTTTTTACACAGAACGGGTTATCGGATCGGGTTAATTTTTTTTGGTAGGTCATGGACCACATATCAGCTCATATACCGAGTTTTAAGATTGTAAATCTTTCGGGGCAGCGTGTGCAGATAGCTGAAAACCCCTCAACTATGGCTGCTGTATACAGGGCCGCGAGTTCGTCGTCGCCTAAGCTGTCGTGTGTGCTTGGCTGCGGGCAACGACCGTCGCCCTATATTTTGCACCACATCCCAAGATTCCTTTCGCAAATCTAACAGAAGTTGCTTTTTTATCGTGGTAAACCTGTTATAGAGTGCAATTAGCCCCTCTTCAGGTGAACTGTGCGGATAGGAAATTGTGAAGGGATGCCCGAGGGCTGTTTAAGAGGACTCAATCCCTTGTATTCGCCTTAACGACTGAGGAATACCTAGGAAAAAACCTTCAGTCAGGATTGCCGGTCTCAACGGGATTCGAATCCGGGACCTCCCGAATCAGAGTCGAGCACTTAGCGCTCGAGCCACCACTGTCGGTTAGTAGTTGCTTGTATCCCCGTCTGGGCCCGGGGAAGAATTAACCCAGAGCATGGCTCTGCTAATCGTAAAATGCGATTTTTATATTTGATTCATTAAGTAATTGCATTTAATATCCTTTTCGGCTCGTTGGTCTTGTTGTTAGCGTATCTGCTTCCAATGCAGAAGGTCCAGGGTTCGATTCCCGCTAAAGTCAGAAGTTTTTTAACTTCTGATTTGGACTTAAGTCCATCAGTTCTTGTCTTAGGAGTTTGTAAACGGTGACTTTGGAGCCGTCCTAGCAACGAAGCACATAATAAATTTCAGAGTTGTTCTGAATCGGCCTTGTTGATTCTGGCGTTTATTCGCGGGTGTTCGCACTGTCCATACCACTGATTGCTATATTTCCTATTAAAAAAATATCGATCTTTGGTTGGTTATCGCTCACTCGTCGATTGCGTCGGGGCCTGCAGGGTTGGCTTGGTCGCTTTGATTTAAAGTCCCCCACTGAAAATCAGTTATATAACTGAGTGGGCAGACTCTAAATAAAATTTATTTATTTATTTATTTATAATTTGTTACCAAAATTTTTGTGTTTTAAAGCATTGTTGTTGTAATATTACTTTTTCAAATATTTACTTAACTGTAGTTCATTGTTGTATCTGCATCTATGTAGACCTAATTAGCTTTATTTAGTTGTCCTCCTTTGTATATCAGTTTTTTAACTGAATAGGCTAGACGTTAAATAAATAAATATATAAATAAATAAATAAAATATTCCAGAGAAAAAGTCCATATATCGCAAACATCAGCTAGTAAGAGGGGTAGTTTTTTTCTCCTCGAAACTTGAGTCGAGCTCTAGCAGTCGTCGTCCAGGAACCCTCTCCCTTCCCTTGACGACCTCTCCGACATCGTCGACGACGACCTATTGGCAACATGAATGATGATAAGGACGATGACGACCACGACGTGAGAACCTCCCCTTTCCTCACCCTACCTGCGCTTGGTTCTAACTAGCATGGGACCCATGCTAGTTAAAACCAGACTAGAGTGACGCAGTTTGAGTTTATGACCAAACGGTTGACGCGCCTTTTTTCCAATTAAACTTACAAAATATGAATTCACTCTTAACATTAAACATTATATTTTCCTTCATGGCGTTTCAAGACAATTAAAATTTGTTTGCATTAGTTTTACCAATCCCAAGACAAGTTGATTGGACTAAATTT
>JAMZAV010006741.1:0-31719 GCA_024449915.1 Sweltsa coloradensis | reverse complement strand
AATTTTTTTTTTTTTTTTTTTTGTTAATAAATTATCTATCAACCTAAAAATACAGCAATAACATCCAAAAAAAAAAAAAAAAAAAAAAAAAAAAAAAAAAAAATTTTTTAAAAAAAAACCAACCCCAAAAAACACCTCAAAAAACACCGTTTTCTATTTCCTTGTGTTAAAAAATTTACTATCAACCAAAAAACTACAGCAATAACATCCATAACACCCCACCTCAAACACCTTTTCTATTTCCTTGTGTAATAAATTATCTTCAAACCTAAAACTACGCAATAACATCCATAAACACACCTCAAACACCTGTTTCTATCCTGTGTCATAAATGTATCTATCAACTAAAAACTACAGCAATAACATCCCTAACACCACACCTCAAACACCTGTTTCTACTTCCTTGTGTTAATAAATTATCTATCAACTAAAACTACAGAAAATAAAAATTCCATAACACCACACCTAAAAACACCTTTTTTCCCATCCTTGTGTTAATAAATTATCTTAAACCTAAACTACAGCAATAAATCACCATAACACCACCTCAAACACCGTTTTTACTTCCTGTGTAAAAAAATTTACCCTATCAACCTAAAACTCAGCAAAAAACATCCATAACACCACACCTCAAACACCTGTTTTCTATTCCTTTGGTTTAATAAATATGCAAAGTGGATTAACGGTGTAAGCCACCGTGTTCCAGATAACAACAGCACGAAGATCGGTATGAAGGGTAACAAGGCATTCTCGTGCAATGCGACGGCGCAACTTACTTCGAGGGACACATCTTCAAAGCCGCACGGGAATGAAAAGCCATGCAAGAAGTGTGTCTGTCAAAGAGGGTTCGATGGTGAGTGAAATAATCAAGTAGTATTTATTCTGCGGTAAGCTTTGAAGAATTTTGGGATTTGGATAATATGACGTTATTTTTAATGTCACAGTGGGATTTCATTCACTAGTTTATTATTACCACTGTGACCAACCATCAGACATAAGGACAAGTTCGTGCTTGTAAATAAGATTAGGGCACATACTCTAATTTCCGTGAGATCTGACATCAATATACATTAAATGACACGTGACAAAATGGCCCCTGCTAATAGATGCACATTCATTACACAACATTTCCTGACCCCACCAATGTAAAGGTTGACACAGATGAGACTGGGAAAGTCAATGTGAGTGCAGCTTGAATCCAAGATGCGTACATTTGGCCATGACCTAGCGAGGAGAACTTTCAATCTTATGAACCATGTCACATTGCACACGACATAACACAATGATGAATCACCCACACACACCACTAGTGAGCAGTTAATAACTACCGGTAATTAAAAGTTTTAAAAAAAAAGATAGGCAAATATACATTTATTGAAATCTTAAGTAGGTACCCGGTATTTGCTTTGATTCAGTCAGTCTTTTTTGGGGAATGGTCGTGGGGCTCGAATGGTTGATGAATGGTAAAGTTGATGACTATGACAGTGCATATTATATCATTAAATGGAAATCAATCCAGAAATAAAAAAATCCATCTCAGCGGGGTATCAAACCCCTGTCTCCCAATTGCCAATCTATTCAGGTCTATTAATGCAACAACAATCCAGGCGTTATGAAGTTTACCGTCTCGGTAGCTTAGGGGTAAAGCACCCGACATGCAATTGGGAAACTGAGGTTTAACACCCCGCTGAGATGGTTTTTTTATTTCTGGATCAATTTCAATTTAATTATTTACACCTACGGGTTCCAAAATGTTTCAAAATGAATGAAATCAAGAAAGGTATATTACACCGTTAGATAAATCTAGGCAATGCGAGATGGATACTTCTCTATGATATGATTGCTCTAATGCATTTGTCTGTGTTAAGGTACATTCGACGGACCATGGTGCGACAAGCTAAGCTGCGGTTACGAGCTACATTGTTGGGACAAGATCCAAGAAGGATGCGTCCCAGTCTTTGCAGAGAGCGAAGAATGCTGCCCAACTGAGTGGCAATGCCGTAAGTTTCCAAGGAAATACATTACTAGGACAATTCTTGATGACTAATTGAATATTAAAATTAATGTAATTAGCTGCAAAAATAGATTGTACCAGCATATTATATAAATCAAGGTTTGGCCAAAACCGTCACTCTAACAACTTTCCAACATGACAAGTACGTAATAATACAAATCCAAGCAGAGAGAAGTGAGTGTACACCTAGTTATGATTACAAAAAGTTGTTTTAAGCGTCACATATATACCCATTAGTCATCAGTCAGTAGTAATGCCCAAATGTTGTGTTATGCCCAAAAGCCTCCCCAAACGACTCGGGTGATACCAGCAACATCATCAGACCTTGCGCCAACTAGTGCACAGTGTATATTTGGGGCCCTTCGTTTCAACTTCCTGGGAAAAGCTCAAAGTTAACGACCACAAGTGCCTCATGTGTACGTGCTACGTACCACCAATCCTCACTTGTATTCACGAGCCCAACTGTCAAGAGGAAACACACACCCTACATTAAAGTGAAAAATTAACTACGTTTGACAGCTACACAATATTTGGTTTGTTAGTATTCGAGCCTTAGAGGCAACTGCTTGTATGTTTTACAACGGATGATGACTCACTGAACGAAGTACTGTAGATTACTAAAAATTTATAATTTGATTGCTTATCATAAAAGAAAAGCCAATACGGTTACATTCAATCCCGAATAACAAACCCAGATGGAATGCACCCACAATAAACACTTCTATTTGTAATGTAAGAAATTATAGTGGTAGGGTACACGACTGAAAACGACAATACGCACTTTTTGAACACGGTTGCCGCTTGCACAGTTGTAGGTGGGACCAAATAATATTTAAGGATGTGGAGGCACTCGAAATTTCCTTAGAATCAAAATGCGGCCATTTTCAAAACGATGTCCTCGATACAAAAACTTTTTGATTGTAATAATCGTTTGTATGTTTTCTAATTCGACTCGAATACTCGAAAATAATGTCAAAAAAAAATCTGGTGAAATTCTAGAAGTTACAGTATTTAGTAGTATTTTCAAGAAAATTTCTTAGATTGGGTACGACGTAGAAATCCTTTACCTACCCTGTAATTGCTTCCAGCATTAAATTATAGATTATAATGTTATTTAAAACCGAATTCATTTTTTTACTTATTGGCCAGTATTGCGCGGAACCAGAGGTGCTCAACAGGTGGTTAATGATTATTGTGCTGATTAATATGCTCCCCTTTTTTAACGCGGTTTGGCATTTGGGCCCTCATTTGAAGTGGTACCCAAAAGTTTTTTTTTTAAGATGTGGAGGCAATAAAAATTCCTTTCGAATCCAAGATGGCGGCGGTTTTTGGAATGTTGACCTTAGTAACAAAATTCTTGCAGTTTTTCAAATTCATCTGTGTTTGGGAGTCATTTTGTATGTAAGTGACTCTCAGAATACAAATATTACTTCAATATTAAAGTAAATAACAAAAAATTGAGAAACTGAATATTTGTAAAATTTTTAAAACTCAATACTGGAGTTTACTTGGCCTGTGTTTACTTTGTGACTTTTGTTAAGAGGAGTCGCTGAGGCTGGCTCGGAGACGAGTCTCAGAACTCAGTTTTCTGTTTTTCTTTCTTTGGGTAAAGGGTTTTAATAACTTCGGTATAAATTTCACACGAACTTTTATAAAGAATCCATCTATGAGATCCATTACGCGTACTCCTAAATTAATTCATTAATTTTGAATCACAAATCGTAAAATCTCCTTTAATTTACCAATTTTGGTGAACTTTGGGAATTTATTACAAGTGTACAGATTATTTTAACGCATATTTGAATACTGGATATCAACGATTAAATCAATGTAAAGGGTAGCAGGTTTAAATTTTGGGTTTTCATCGTAATATAAACGGTTTGGTGATAATTTCTAGAACTGAAATCCATGTTTTGGATCTCCCATTTTTTTTCGCGTTTTGGACTTATGTCTCGAAATTGCCCTTTTTTGGTCATTACTTGCAACCAAGTGGGATATCTACATAAAAGTACTTCATTAACATGCATGCCAAAATTTTGGGTAATGTATTACCAACCGTTCAGCATAAATTATCAACACCTGCAGGGGCGCCAACTTCAGAACGACTGTGGGTTCTCAAAACATAGACAAAACTATGGGTTTATAGCAGTGGCGATTCTGGAGTAGTTTTACTGGTGAGGTGAAATTAATATCCCGGAGGTAGTATATGGGGATTTTACACGGGGGGGTTCGGGGGCGAAGCCCCCCAATAATAGTTGAAAATTGTGAAAATCATTTTTTAAGAGTGCGTTTGGTGCGTTTTAGAAAAAAGTTGTGGGCTGAATGCAATACCAAAATAATGTAGTTTTTGTGCAGTCAAAACTGGAAACCTACCAAATAAAAGTGAGTCACTGAGGTGATAGATTATATTACATCCCCGCTAGTGGTTGGCACGGGGGGCTTTGCGGTAGTTTCGAATCAGCCCTACTACAATTGTTACATTGAAAAAATAAATCTTGCATATATAACATTCGATTCCGTATGTTGTGTGTGGATGCGCAGAAGAACTGCCGTTTGTGATGATGATTTGTGATGATTGTGTGGGTACACAGCTCCTACATAAATCTATCTCGTGGGTGTTTTGGCTCTCCTGCACCCACGGAGCTGGCGCCTATGAACACCTGAGTGCGCGCATTGAGTTGGGCCATGCAAGCTCAGCAAAGTTAGTCCAATGGCAACTTAAAAATGGTAGCTGTAACCTGTTCAAAGAATCTCTCAAATGCATAGTTCCTTGGTTTCTTGTTTTGATCACACACATTACTCTCACTGATTGACAATTCATTTAAAAGACCTTGAAGCGCTCTCAAACACAGCTCTCAAAGTTCACCGTGAGTTCTGTAGTAGAAACTATATAATCTAAGACTCCGACCATTCTCTGCCCTTGCCTTAGCTACCGCACCCGCACAACATACTGCTCTTATTCAGGGTGCCCGACCGTGGTGTAGAGGGCCCTAACAGAAGATCCAGTGGCTCTTTGGAGGTGGTCAGTTGCAGGTCCTAAAGTCTCAGGTTACACAGTGAATTTATCCCGCACAAGATGAAACCCCAAGTATTCTTCGACAACATGAGCAATTTCCCCCGCATACCCGACTATGTTTAGGGAAGAAACTTGCGCTCAGATTTTAGATTTCAGATTCAGATTTAGCACGCTTTTATTCAACTTCATTGATACAGATAATATATAACATAGAAAACAAACATTGATTTACATAATATGAAGTGAATTTCCCACATGAGAGAGGCTTGTGTGTGGGCGTATAATATTTTGTGGCAATTCAGGTTTAGATGGCAGATGACGTTGAATCTTGGTATGTATACCTAATTATGTAGTATTCAATCAAAAGTTATAAATGTATGTGTATAAATAAAGTATATAATGTATAAAATATTACAAATGATACCACTATAGTGGGTATTATGTAAAATAGGTACTTAAATTATAAAGTGGATTCTTAGTGTTACATTTTAACAATATTATTATTATTGATTCATAGCAGTTGTCGACCAAAGACAGTTTTCTAGAATTTGGTAATACGTTCTTGGAATGAAGCGAAGATCTTATAGTAAATTTTACAGCCGGTGTTATTGAGCAGGAAGGTTTGACACATTAAATCTTTGTAGATGATGGCATCAATCTCGATAAGGTTGTAAGGGGGGTACAATAGTTGATAACTTAATAAATATTTTTAAACCCCTTAAAGACAGTGAACAAAAGATTTCACGGCTAAACTAAAATTACGTCTGCAGGCAACACGAATAGAAGTGTGATGATGATGAGCACTTTTCTAAACTATTCATTGCAAGTCAGAAGGGAAATTGAAATTTCTATATGATTTTTTCCGCACGAAAATCAGGCTTTCCCCTTTTGATTTTAGAAATGGTGAGTGCGCATAGGTAACAAAGCAAACTGACCATTAGGACTCAGAGATGTTCACACATTCACTGATTGTAAACAGTGTCTGCTTTTTTTCAAAGGCAAGGTCTGCCCAAGAGAGCAATGTGTGAACTTAGTGAAGAAGCGGCATAGAGTAATAAATTGCTTTAAAAGAAAATCTTAAATACCTTATATTCTTTACTTAATACCTAAATCAATTAGTCGATTTGTGATAATAGCCGTAGTGAATTTGTAAACTGTCGTATCATAATATTTTGAGGGCAAATTCGTGTTCTCTGCTCAAATTCATATGGACTTGACACAAACATGATATTATTAGGCGTTGAGCAAAATTTTGGAGTCAAAGGTCATTTCCAAAAATTGCCGCCATCTTGGATTCGAAGGGAATTTTAAATGCCTCCAAATCTTAAAAAAATCTTTTGGGTACCAGCTTCAACATGAGCCAAGTGCCAAAAACCCCGCGTTAAAAAAGGGGGAGCATATTTAAACAGCCAATAATCATTAAACCATGCACCTGTTGAGCACCTCTGGTTGCCGCAGCAATGACTGGCCAAAAAGTAAAAAAATGAATTTCGGTTTTAAATTAAAAAATTTAAATCATAATAATTTTAGTTAGAAGCATTTACAAGGGTAGGGTAAAAAGTTTCTATGTTGGACCCAATCTATGAAGATTTCTTTAAAATACTACTAAATATATGTTTAAACTTCTAGAATTTCACCTGGAATTTTTTTTTTTAACATTATTTTTGTGCTATTTGAGTCCCGGAAATATACGAAAACGATACCAAACATGATTTATTTGACACATCAAAAGAATTTTTGTATCTGAAACCATCGTTTTGAAACATGGCCGCCATTTTGAATTTTAAGGGAAATTTTGAGTGCCTCCACATCCTTTAAAAATTACTTTTGGTCCCACCTACAACTGTGCAAAGTGGCAAACCGTGTTCAAAAAGTGCAGTATTATTTTGCGTACCGCTACCACTATAAGTTAAACTGCCAGAATAAATATGTAAAACCAAAATGGCAGAATATGGTAAGTTGTAAATATTAACTAAAGGTGACATTGTTGTTTTAAAATATGCTCATGCTTGCTTTAAAATAAACTTATTCGTTGTGATAAAGTTTTATATTAACGTCATAAAACAAATTATTTTTATTGTAATTACTGAAATTGTTTGATATGACAAACTAAGAGAAGTTTAGCTTTCTTACCTGTCCTGGCACTGTTTCCATGTTCTTCATCGAAGTGATACAAATAGCAGTTTCTGCTAAAGAATAAAAGTCAATTTAGTAAGCAATTTAACAATAATAAATATTTACATGCAACCAAACATTTGAATGGAGTGGAAACACATCTCTAAATCTAAACAAAGCATAAACCTTCACTCCACTACACTTCAAAGTTGTCAGAGAAATGACAGGATAGTAATACAAGTAAGCCGCGGCTAACATCAACCACTGATAGACAAGTCTTTAACAATGCTTAAAAATTCTGCTCGCTAGCTCGCAAGTTGCTTTAGGTTAATTGCGAGTCAACTTTTCTTGTACTTTTTCACTCATTCCCCATAAAAATAATCCAACAAAACATTTAAACCCGATGGATCACAGCTGGGGCCTCTACAGGCAGGTCGATCAGTCTTAAACGTGTTTTAGACGTTAAATGTGACCAAATGTACAAGAAAATTATCTGTGGCCATGCCTCCGACGAAAGGGGGCTTTACCCGCACGAGTAGGATTTCTGGCTTGGAAATTATGTACTGACTATATGTGATACTTGGGTTGCTCTTATATTATAAGTGCCCTACCTACCTGTAGTAGTAGCTCCCACATTAACGTGAACTTAAGAATGTTAGAAAGCAATTTCTATGTATTTACCTGCAAATAGAAAATAAAGACAACATTCTATAGTGAGAATAGATCGATTTTATTTTTCAAATGTGCCTTAGTTCAGTGTTCAATTCAAAATAACACATACCAAGTTAGTAACAATATGTATAGTATCTACCTTGCATCTGAAGTACTACACAAATGATCCACTTTGAACACAATCAGCACCAATGTTATTAATTAAAATTCTAAAACAAAACGTCAGGACAAAGGTACATATTATATTACACATGTGCTGCTTATATATTGTTGTGATGCACCAATACTGATTTGACAAGAATTGCTGTTCGATATCAAAATAAAAATCTTCAATCTTCAAACATGAATATCAGCAGCCATAAAATGAAAATACAGTAGTACAAAAAGTTAAATACAGTACACTAAATTGTTCCCCTGCTTTACTGAAATGGTTTTAAAAACCATGTTTTAACTTTGGATAAAAAACTAAGGAATTTCTGTAGTGCATGATGTAAGATATTCAATCCTCAAACTTAATGATTTTTGGCATATGGACATAAATTTTATTTTATGAATATTGAACAGCAATTTAATAAATAGCCTACCAAGTTCTTAATTTTAACAAACTACAACACTTTGGCAAATAGCTTCTAAGGGCTCAAGAAGTTTCATCTTACATAAATCTACATGGTAGGTAAAGTGTAGGCCTATTCCAGATACTAATTGATTGTGTGAAAGTAAAGAACATACATACTACCTAGTTTCTTACAAAAAAACAAACAATACAGAGGCAGAAGAGCCCCACCCAAACAAAACACGGAGTAGCTACAAACATAAGATTCTGTGGACCCAGCTTTAGTGAACTGAAGTGCATACCTACCATGTTTTACTTTTATCTAGGCCTACAGAAACCTATCAACTTCAATTAAAACCTTCCAATAGAAGCTCTTTGTTGTTTTATACATAGTGTACAAATAAATTAGATTTGTTATTCAACAATTATACAACTAGTACATATTATATATTATGTTACAATCTCACTAGATCTCATCAACTAAACGAAGCCAATAAAAACAACATTACACTATGGGCATAATACACAACGTTCGATGGGGGCGACGATTAGGGTTGCGCTGGCACAGTTGAACCCCTTACTTTCCAAGGTAATCAATGTTAAAACTGTTCTTCACTTAAGGTTATGTTGATAGAATGCCAATTGGCTGGAGTCTTGCTTAAGTCTTGTTATATTTCAGAAGTAGGGAATGAATAGGCAAAACTTGTTGGATGACTATTGTGAATGCTTTAAGCAAATTACTGGTAGCTGCTCTCAATCATGGAATGGGTTCCTTGCAAATGATAACATGTGAAGGAGGACAAAGGCCATTCAGCCCTACTTGTAAATGTAACAGGACTTCTCCAATCTCAACATAAAAAGGTACTAAAGAGGCATGTAATATGTATTCAATGCTGTAGTACCTAAGTAGTAGCCTATGTCAAATTCAAAGTAGGTAAATCAGAGTTCCAAAATGCATTGAGGGAACTAAAATGGCAAAGCATACAGACAGGTTATGAAGGCAAAGCATACAAAGCTAGATAAATCAATTTCAGTTTTAGAAAAACCCAAAGATTGCAGTAAAATTACTACCATACATATGGCATCTACCTATTTGTTTCAAAAACAATTTCCCTTAGGTCAAAGCATAATGTGGTACAGTACCAGTAACAAGTATAGGTACTAAAATCACAATTACGTAGTTATTACTAGTAGCTATGTTAGACGCTATTAGTGGATGGTAATTGAGATTGAGTTAAATTCTAGAAACTCAAACTTGTACATGTGCACAATTTTACTTATGTGCACAATACATACATACATACAAACAAATTAAATCATAAAGGTACCTACTGTAATTGATTCAATAGAATTACACAGAATGTAAAGGAAAGTGAATAGAGTATCATGAAAATTGAAAGAAACGCAAGCAATGGCCGGCAAAAAATTATATTAAATTAAAATTATATTTACGATAGATTTGCTCTTTTCAGTTAGCATGGTTCAATCTAGTCATAGATTGTCAATTGTCATAAAACTTCACATAAAAAATTGAACAGATTTCAAGCAGATTAACTATAAATCAAACACTCAAGCATTATTTAGGGCCATACATAATGCTATGCTCATGACCGATATATTCAACTAGTATAATAAAATGGCACTGACTTCCAAATAATTAATTAGAGCCTACAATGATCACAATAAAAAAATAGCTAAACACGTAAACATTATTACATACGGTAGCAGTAGTTGTACAAATCTGCTAGGATATTTTGACTTTGCACTTGTGACAGAATTTACCACAGTAGGTTAGGTTTTGGTAAATATGTATAATACATATTTACCAAAATGTATACATATAAAGTAGACCTACTAGAGTAGAATTCAATTAATTTTGAACGACCTTTTGACACTTCTCAGCGGCCATTTTGCATGTGGACCACAAAAAAACTTGGTGGCTTAATTAAAAACCTTCTTATCTAATAAAAGACATATAAATGATGCTTAATAATCTTAAAGGCAAAAATTATTATTTTAAAAGTTATTATATTAGGCTATACACATTCATTTGAATTTAAACAAATAAAAACATTTGTAACATCAACAATCGCAACAGTTAGCAACATTATTAACCCATCCGCACCAGCGCCCCAAAACGCTAGCGCGCCCACGGAAACCGCGCACTTTTGCCCTCTGCACATCAAAGTTGCAGCGTAGTAGAGTAAGAACGTAATCAACATCATTACTGTCACTATCACTTATTATTACTGTAGCATTATTTCTAGGCCTAGGGGCCTGTTCGCAACTAACAATACACGAATTTGTAGGGCTACGAGTACGACCCTCGTGATCACGCCCATTCCTAACCTCAATGTTACTCCCACGCAAACCAACGCACATTTCTTCTTCGCTGTCACTTTCACTTACTATATCTGCACCGGTTCTACGCATACAATTAAAATCACAACCTTCACCATCACTATCACTGAAATTTGATCGAAGAAACATCCAAAAATTGACGATTTAGGATTGTTTGTGCCGAGGAAAGATGCTTTGATTGATCCGAATCTGCCATTATTGACAGTAGACAGGCGCGTAAGTTTCATGTCGATAACAAAGTCGATTGTAGCTTCACGTTTTTGCCGTAAGAGTACCAAAGAACACCACTAGATGTCACTACATGCTTGACGCGGGAAATGCAACAAAAAGTACAACAATTGGCCGATAGGAGCTGATACCACTGCAGTTTGAATGGAAACGCGCGTAAATGCGAACCAGTCCGCTTATGGCTTCCGTGGCCAGGCTATGATTCGCGGACTAGTCCGCTTACGGGTGCAGATGGGTTAAAATATCAAGGACCAATGAGAGCTCGCTTCAATACCATTCTTGCAACAAAAAAAACTACACAGACTGACATCTACAAAAGTTTTTCATTCAACTGTCACTGGATATGCCTACGCCCAAGAGTTCCTGCTTAAGGTAGGCCCTTCATCCTGGAAATCATTTCAACTTCTCTTTCGACATTACTTGATCCTTATGAAGTAGTTAAGGTGTAGGCATCTAAAATACTACTTTAATTCAAACAACAACGTCAATAATAATATGACTTAATAATTCAGCTGTCAAAAATACTTCCAGTGCTTTAAAGTCAGGTGGCCATTGCATGATAGCATTTTTAGTTTTTCAACATTGGTTGTGCTGAGGTTGATCATGTGACAATTTGAAGGTCGTTAAAACTTGGTTGAATTAAACTCTAGGTAATCTTACCTTAAGAAAAACATGCATACAAAGTATAATAGTATGTTTTTATCTTAAAAAAATTAGCTATCACGACTTACAACAATGAATGAATGGTAACTCAAGTTAGTATTATAAAGTAGTACTATACAACACAATCGAAAGATAGGTGTGTACTAGTTTCACAAGACGTCAATTAAATAAAAAAATAATTCTAGTTTGTGTGTTAATTGAATATAGTATTACGGACTCAGTCACTGTTAAAACTGCCCAGTAAAGCATGTAATACTAGGAACTATCAGGAGGTTGCCTTGAGTGGCCAGAAGGTTTGCTGTCCACGGACGGGGGCAAGTGTGCAACGTTAAGACTTAGCGTCTCTTGCAGCTGATCAAACCTGTTGATGAACTCGGCGAAGTGGAGCGGCGATGTCTCGGGAACGGACTCTGATCGTCTGAGGACAAGGGGTACAATACAGCTTAGTTAAACCCTTTTGTGATTCAAACATAAAAGTATTAAACATTTTGACACAGAAATGTACACAAGTCCTAATGAACCCATTGAAGATAGAAGCCTCACATACATTTTACAAACTGGGGCTTTTATTCAAATTGTATTTTTGTGAGCACACAACAAATTTCACACATCTTTTCATGAATGCATTAGACCAAGTATTTAAAAATAACAGCATAACAATACATGCATGGACATGGTCAGGAAACGGCTTAACTGAAGTAGAAGGTAGGCCACAAAAGAAAACACAAAAGACAAAAATCAATCACAGGCAGTACCTTTGTTAGTTTTATCAATCAACATGGATTTTGCTCCAATGCCATAGGAATTTGACAGTTGACACAGCAACATAACAGGTTGTGAAATTACAAACTTTGGTAAATAAATACAACAAACAAGTCTTAAATTTACCATACTAAAACTAAAGCAATACCAGCAAATAAGCTTGCATACATTTCCAATAGTAAAGAACAAAATATAAAAGGCTTATTTAAAACCTGTAATAATACATATTAGTCTTTAGTGGTTTTGTTAACTAATCCCGTGTGCAATTTTATGATAGAGTATTGAGAGTGGTATCATTTTTTTCCTTGTGAAGTACTGATTCAGAAAAGTGATGGTGGGGATCTGGGACCCGTGACTGGAAAAGGTGAGGGTAGGGGTTAAAATATCGAAATTTTGTAAATATAATCAAATATTTTCTAATTTTTCTACAATTCTAAATTGTTTTAATTATTTTTAGCTTTTAAACACTATATTTAACAAATATATTTCAATAAATCATTCCATTGACCGCCATATTGGATTCAAAATGGCGGAAATAAATTATTTCTTAAAATTCCGCACATTAGTCGTGTGGGATATCAGAGTAAAGGTATTTAACGTCTCAATAGGGATAAGAGAACTGTTTAATGGTCATGGTTATCACTAAAAGTACCAATATCGACATTGATTTGACTTGTAGACCAGTGGCCTACCGATTTCTTCAAAAATATACATGAATTTTATGTTGCCTTTTGCCAATATTTTAGTGATTTTTTACTGCAGAGTACAAATGTAGGGACAGGGAAATTATGATAAAGTAAAATTAATGACATTTAACAAATTTAAGTTAAATATTTTTTTTTCAATATATTTCAATAAATTTTGATTTAGCACAAGAACATCGTACTTATTCAAACAGTTCTTCAGGCCCGCAAGGGATGTCCCCACATTACTGGCTCATACGTTTTTTAAACATCATCTATAGTCCATCCAAAGTCTGTTACTAATGGTATACGAGGGTTTGCAAACATGCCAAATCAACTACCAAATCAATGTTGATAATGACCCTCTTCTGATAGCTGGGCGTAGTGCAGCTTGAGTCGGTTGCTTACTTATGCCTTATACTTGGTTTTTCGTAAAAAAAAAAAACAAACAAAACAACATAAATACCATCGTTTCTCACGTGAGTATTTTTTTGGGCACTCGCAATTTACACAGAGCATATGTATTCTTAAAGGGGACTCGATACGTTTCTTCTCCAATAATTGTTTAAATAAAAATAAAATAAATAAATTGTATTTTGAGTCTACCCACTCAGTTATATTAACGATTTTCAGTGGGGGACTTTAAATCAAAGCGACTAAGCCAACCCTGTAGGCCCCGACGCAATCGGCGATTGGTGAGCGATAACCAACCAAAGATCGTTATTTTTAGTAGGAAATATAGCAATCAGTGGTATGGACAGTGCGAACACCTGCGAATCAACGCCAGAATCAACAAGGCCGATTCAGAACAACTCTAAATTTATTATGTGCTTCGTTGCTAGGACGGCTCCAAAGTCACCGTTTACAAACTCCTCAGACATTAATTGATGGACTCAAGTCCAAATCAGAAGTTAAAAAACTTCTGACTATGGCGGGAATCGAACCCTGGACCTTCTGCATTGGAAGCAGATACGCTAAACAACAAGACCAACGGGGCCACACAAACAAGACCAACGACCCACCTAGTGATGCAAGGGCTTCAGGACATTGTCATCAGCATCTACAAACCTGTTCCAGAAACTGGTCTTAGATTTACCAGAAAATGAACCAGTAATGTCAGCTCCAGAAAGAGAATGCTTTCCGAGTAAAGCAACAACCTCGTTTTTGCCCCAATGCTTCAGAAAATTTTTCGTATTGAAATTCGACGGGTTCAAGCTCTTTTAAAACCAGATAAGAATGTTTCTGGAGTTGTGAATATCGATGTGTTTAGCCAACACTAGAACGTCAGTGTCAGGAGTGAAGATAGTCAAGGACTGAATCTCTCTTTCGGTTGCATGAAGTGCATGGAGAATGATTTTCGTGTCGGCCTCTGATAAATGTTTGTCGACATGAAGTTTAGTGGCTTTTGCAATGTTGCGGTAAGAAACAACACATTTTCATTCAAGTCTGTAGCCATTTTTAATATACTTTTACTAAAACAATTCTGTAATCGAATCTTTTTTTTTGAAAATGGGACATAAGTTTGTTTAGAGGGACCGATTTTATTATTGTGTGAGGTTCTATTTTGTATTGAAGGGGGGGCTTTCCCAGCTGCTGTTTGTTTCTTGTGATTTTTTTAGTGATTTCTAAAATACGTATCAAATAAAACCCATGGCCCACGAGAAACTCCCATACTTTGAAAAGGACCTTTCTTACAAAACTGATCTGCCAAATCTGAAATTGTCCTGGTGTCCTTTGCAAGCTTTAATGCGTGTATTTATGCCATTCCATCTACAATCCCAACTGATTTTTCGAGTTGGGATTATCATTTGGATTTGGAGATTCTGTATCGTCAGCTTGCAGTTATTTGGTTTGCGTGGTCTTCCAAATGATGTGTTAGCTTCCTTTTGACTGAAAAGTGGTTCATGGTCCATTCATTTCCAAACATACTGCATGGATCAGCAGATAGCTTGTATTTACCAATTTATTCTTTTAGATTTATTTTTGCAGAGAATGGGCATAGAACAACAAGACAAATTTAAAGCTTCCTGTCTTCTTTTAAGTAAACAACACACTGTTTTAAATTTTACTTTTACTTTCTTTGTCATAGTCTTACACAGTCTCAAAATTGTTTTGTGGAACTGTATCCCACAAATTAACAGTTCATCAATGAAGTTCACGAACAAATTTCTGATAGTGCGCTAGGCCAAGGTCTGGCACTTCATTCAACCGAAAGAGAGGGCTCAGTCCTTGACTATCTTCATCCTGACACTGACGTTCTAGTGTTGGCTAAAAAACATCGATATTCACAACTCCAGGGAAAAATTCTTATCTGGTTTTAACAGAGCTTGAACCCCCTCGAATTTCAAAACAAAAAATTTCTGAAGCATTGGGGACAAAAACGAGTTTTTTGCTTTACTCGGAATGCATTCTCTTTCTGGAGCTGACATTACTGGTTCATTTTCTGGTAAATCTAAGACCAGTTTCTGGAACAGGTTTGTAGATGCTGATGACAATGTCCTGGAAGCCCTTGCATCACTAGGTGGAACACAAACAATTATTGGAGAAGAAACGTATCGAGTCCTTGAAGAATACATATGCTCTGTGTACTTGCGAGTGCCCAAAATAAATACTCTGCGTGAGAAACTATGGTGTTTATGTTGGTTGTTTGTTTTTTTTTTTACGAAAAAGCAAGTATAATTAAGGCACAATTATGCCACCGACTCAAGCTGCACTACGCCCAGCTATCAGAAGAGATCATTATCAAGCATTGATTTGGTAGCAATCGCATGTTGCAAACCCTCGTATACCATTAGTAACAGACTTGGGATGGACTATAGATGATGATAAATTGTATGAGCCAGTAATGAGGACATCCCTTGTGGGTCTGAAGAACTGTTGAATTAGTACGATGTTCTTGTGCTAAATCAAATTTTGAAATATATTGAAAAAAAAATATTGAACTTAAATTTTGTTAAATGTCATTAATTTTACTTATCATAATTTCCCTGTCATACATTTGTACTCTGCAGTAAAAAATCACTAAAATATTGGCAATGGCAACATAAAATTCATGTATATTTTGAGAAATCGACAGGACACTGGTCTACAAGTCAAATCAATGTCGATATTTGGTAAATTTTAGTGATAACCATGACCATTAAACAGTTCTCTATCCATATTGAGACGTTAAATGCCTTTAATCTGATATCCCACACGATATGTGCGGAATTTTAATAAATAACTATTTCCGCCATTTTGAATCCAATATGGTGGTCAATTTAATGATTTATTGAAATATATAAGTTAAATATAGTGTTTAAAAGCTAAAAATAATTAAACAATTTAGAATTGTCGAAAAAAAATTTGAAAAATATTTGATTATATTTACAAAATTTCGAAATTTTAAACCCCCCCCCCCACCCCTTCCAGTCGCGGGTCCCAGATCCCCACCATCACTTTTCTGAATCAGTACTTCACAAGGAAAAAAATGATACACTCTCAATTTCTTTTTATCACAAAATTGCACACGGGACCCACAAATATCATGATAAGAGAAAACCCCCTACTTAGATGTATAGGTTTGAAATGACAAAGACAAGTTACCTAGGCGGCATCTGCGTCCGGTCGGCCTGCCGCGCCGGAGCATGTTGCTGCTCTCTGTGTGGCGACGTCCCCAAGTTGTTAGCGCTCTCTCACGGAGACGACGAGATCGGCTGTAGGCGACGAGGAAGCTCGGTTGTATTGAGAGCGAGACACGTGGCTCTCTCGGGTCAGGAGGTTGGGAACGTCCGCGTGGGACAGGCTTCGAGGAACGCTCCAACAGGAAGAACTGGATCCTTTTCTACGAGGACCTGGAAAGTCAGACAGAAAGCTTCCATTGGTTTTAACAAACTACACCCGCGGTTACTGAAAACAATTTTGGGCAAATTTTTTGGGTTTGGTTTATGGTAACCTTCCTCAGACACAGATAGTAAAGTAAGGAACACAGACAAATAGCTACCTACAAAAAATGCTTTTTACTTGTCGACGTAGTGTGTTAATAATTTCGGAAAATGTTTCAAACATAAAATTAAATAATAATTAAAAGAATACAAAAGAAATATAGTTCCTTGTTTAAGCCAATCTATCTTGGCATGGTGTTGACAATGTACACTTTTTGTAAATATGAAAATCTTAATGATCTTTTTATTTTAAAAATTCAGTGATCTTTGATTTACTAACAATTATTAATTTGATCTGGTCTAAACTGGAATCTTTTACAATGTGTTTAAAAAGCGAAATAATTGTAAGGGTCCGACAAGAATTCCACCTAGGCCTACCTAAATAAAAATGTAATTTAATTACTTTCCCATTACCCTATTTGTATCAGTTTTTCAAATTCCTGACCATTTCTAACTGCATACCATTAAGTAAACACTGTGTACTGGACGGAAATGTGCTTTCTGGTATCCTCCGGTTTGTACAACACCGCACTGCCGAGCCGTCGACTATGGCGCCACCGTCCGAACCTGTAGTGCATCGGTGAACTGCGATCACCACCATCCGCACATGACCTGTTGAACATTGGAACATTAGTATACATACCGATATATACAGTCACCAAGGAAATAAATACATATTCATAGTTTGTGCCTGGTTATGTGACTTTCCGCCCTTGCCTATCTCTAACCCTTTCTCATAGTATTAATGAAGAGCAACCCAGGCCCAGCAATAACAGAAGGGCAGCTTTTCTTCGTGGTCAAGGATCCTTGTTTCATATCCAGGTAATCTTGATTTTTTTGGTCTCCGAGCCACAGTTGGGATGGAAGCCCCCTACGGGTTGTGTTGATGTTGTTGTCTCAGTATGAATGGTGTGTGAAGTACCTTGCTGATGATGACAACATACTTTGGGTGGCCTCTCTACGACAGTTTTGGTTATGTGTTTGAGTTTTTGTTTGCATGTAGTGCATCCAATTTTTAGTGGCCACCATCTGTCTTACCGAGTCCCAGAATGATGAAACGCTCGTGAATTAAGGTAACACTTTAAATTTAGCTGTAGTTGTTCATCAAGCAGCAGGTGAAAAGTTTTGTTGCCCCCACCCCCTTCAGGTGGGATTTAATGTTCTCTTTGCTTTCCCAACCTGCAAACCCTTCTCCAATCTAACTAGCCAATAGGCATTTCTCCACACTTGTAAATATTCAAAGTTACCAGATCAATATTTTATCTCCTACATAACTTACATGTACACCTGGGGACATAATTAAATCAAGGGGTCTGGAAGATACTTACCGTTATAGATTGATCAAAGATTACCCTTGATTTAATTGTCCCCTGGTGTACCTCATGACTTCGAGTCATGCATGGTACAATACTATTTAAAGACAAATTTTGTAAACCATCAGCATAGCACGCTCTCTGTCGCGTGCATTGCATACTGGTTCTTGTGTTGCTTCCACACGGCCGTCTAGATGGTAAATTGCCAGACGGCTGTTCCTTGTAAATGTAGCCTCTCTAGATGGCCTGTGGTTGCGTCCGAATTAATGATGCTAGATGCCCGACATGGATGTCAGAGCTCAGCTGGAAGGGAACACAGAAACGTGCGTGTCCTCCTGCCGTATCCGCGATCAGAGTCCCTTATAATGTAAATCGTAGCCTTTAAATGATTCGTCCCACTTCCCGACGTCCATGTCGGAAGCTATATTTAATCTTCCCTGCCCAAGTGCAAAAATGTAGTTTCTAGTTTGGTGTCCTTTGTGGATTAGAAAGATTAATGTGGAAAAACAACAATATTTGAATCTTGATATAATACATAATATTATACTGAACACATGAAATCAAAATTGTTTTATTAACTCATATACATGCCAGTACCTTTTTTAACGTTTAAAATAGAATGGGGGAAAAAATTTGTTAAGAAACTTGTTACCTAGGGTTGGCCCTGTAGGACCTAGACACCAGGTGCTCGAGTTATTTTGTGGGCCCTAACTCCTTACCCTTTTTTTATGAAGACTATGACGCCAAAGCAAAAAAAAACCCTATTTTCAAAAATTTAGATGTCAGGTGTCAGTCTTGCAATGCCATTTGAAGGTAAAGGGGTAGGCCTAAATAGCCCTTTTACCATCAAGAAGGCTTTTTCTTGCACAGATTCCCCCGGCATAATCTTTTGCAAAGTTCGCACATGCGTAGAATTTTAAAAAAATAGTATATTCCTCCCCCTAAAAACACTTAACTTTCCTTTTCCCAGATAATACTCACTTGAATTTGTTCCCCGGCTGTGACTTATGCCCGCCAGAGTTTCCCCCTGACGTCCCCCCCTAAACGATAAATAGCCGCGTCATTGATCGAGCTATTCGAGAAATCGCTTACGTCTTCCCTTCCCTCCTGATAACCATGGGAACCACCAACGTAGCGTTCTGCCAGATGAGGCCTTCGGTAGCTCTCCATTCGCAAGTACTTCCGAAAAAGTGGCGATCGTTGGAATAAAGAGAGAATGATCAAGTCGAAAAAAAAAACAAAGGGCGGGGACTAGATGGTGATATTCCGACAAAAATATCGATATTTGGACTTAAAAAATTTAATTTGGGCCTAATACTGTTTTAATTGTGAAAACTTAAAAAATCAAAATGAAATGAAAAACGGGGATCAGTTTTAAAAATTGGTTTTGCCACAAAAAGGGAAAATAAATTTTTAAACCAGAGAAAACAAAAACCCCTCTGTTGGATGCACATCACAAACAAAACTCATTAATAAATTTTAAAATCTCAATTTATAATTTTGTCACCATATGATTATATTGGGCAAATTTTCATTATGGAATTTGTGAAGATATTTATACATTTTTGAATGGGACCATATCATAGCAAACCCTAAAAAAACCAAGAGCTAAAAAAATGTTCCCTTCCTCAACACAAAAATATTGACTCACCTGGTCTTTTTTAGAATGTTCTCACCAGGGCCATTGGCACGCCCCTCGGCTTGGAACAGCGCATGGTCCCCAAACCGGGGCCTTTTCCCAGCCCATGTGGTGCGCTCGGCGCTAGGATACCGTTGACGATCTCCCTTTCATTTTTAAAGTTCTGTGCAATGGTGACGGGAAGTTTAATACACTACGGAAAAAAGATGAAAAATTGCAGTGAGCTAAGGTTTTTTACTTTAAAATTTAAAAAAAAATTTTAAAAATTCTTATCCTAAAAATAATTGTTTCCAAGAATTTAAATTTAAATTAGGTAGGGCCCAAAACAATCGATCACAATTTCATTGAATAATGATTACAAAATTACTGGGCGGGTAAAGCATGGGAAAACAATGTAAATGCAGGCCAGGGGAAAAAACATAATGCATTCAGTGAAAATAAAAAATTTAAGCTTGGGTTGGAGAAGAATTTACAGTTGGGGGGGATGGGGACAACCCCAAATTTTTCCCCTGATGATACCCGCTAAATTAAAAGGTTACGTAATTTAAAAAACCATTGTGCCCAATATAAGATGACCCCCTAAATTTTTGGGTTTTTAATAATAAAACAAGGCATAAGAATGCAAATATAAGCTTTTAAAAGGGTTTTCTCATTAAATAAGAAAAAAAGGGTGGGTTATTTCAGGCAAACGGACTTAATCAGACACAAAACCCGGGGACTCTCAATGTAGAATGTCATGAACCTCATTCTGAATATAAATTTTTCCACATTGTTTTTGCTTTTTCTTCACATACAAATTCGTCAGCTACACCCTTCCCCCACCCAATATTGGAGGAAAAACAGTAATTTAAAACAATCAGTTTCCCTAGATCGTTGCGATGAGCCTTTTGTTCCAGCGTTGAACTCTCCCTGCAGCTGCTGCCGCTCTAGACTGATTGGGGGCATGGCGGCCAGACACTTGCGTTCTCCTCGCGGCGTTTCTAGCAGGGATTCATGACTGAAACAATCAAATGGGGATAGAGCCCTTGAGAGGCAACTGGGCCCCCTTAGGGTGGGGATATAACATTAATGATAGCCACAATTTTATTTGTTTGTTACAAGTGACAACTGTCTGTTTCTGTGGTTTACACGTCGACATGGACAGCATTTGACCCATTTTTTATGTTTTAAAAAGGGTTTCTCAATTTTCCCTGAGGTAAGGTAAGTAGGTAGGCCACTTTTAAAAAAAATAGAATTAATACACTTGAATTCGTCTTATTACAAGTAACCCCATGACATTCATTTAGGGGGGATTTTAAAAAAATTTTTGTATGGGTTTCGTAGCTAGGATGGCAAAAAACCCACAGCGTTTACAAGAACAAATTAATATCATCTCGATTCATGACGTTCACCTGAGAAAGTACAAAACTTCTGCCTGAACCGGGAATTGAAATATGGACCACTGAATTCAAAGTTGATGTAAACCCAAAGAACAAACAAAATATGTAAATAAAAAATACAACCGGTGAACGGAATGAAGTAAAATAGAGAATGCAATGAGGCATTGTACGAATGTGGGGTGCATGTGGAGTTGATTTGACTATTACCAAAAGTGTCAGACTTACAACCCAGTCATAAAAACCAAATGGGATAACAGAAATTTATCAAAGACAATGCAAATCAACATTTTAAGTACAAGTACTATATAGTAACAGGATATTCAGTAAATAGATAGGTAGATAGCCAGAGCCCAGACCCTAGTGTAAGTTTTGGGTAAACATATGAATAATTATATTCAACAGCTGTTATAAGTTGCCTTAATTTCCAATCAATTTAGTGATAAGATAAGATACACGGTCAGTAACGAGGTGGAGTTACCTTGAGTTTCTGTAGCAAAGGTGCTGACAGTCCTGAGTCCTGGGGTTGCCTCGTCATCAGATCTCGAATCAGCTGCTGCTCCCGTTGTAAACTCTCACTCAACTGATGTCTCAGGTCAGAGACCTTGGCTGCGTCGCCGCCAGCTGATAACTGGCTCTCAGATCAGCTATTTCCCGTTGCGGGTCCAGCACTCTCTGCTCAAGGTCAAACGGGAAAGGGAAAGTTGTCACAAGATAAGCTAACATTCATTAACTAACTGTAAACAAAAGTAGAAAATATATAGCCTAGGCTACTGTGTGCAAGGTGCTTTAGTATCTACAAATAACAGAAAATTATAAAAAATGTTTTACTCTTTTTTTTTTTTATCTAAATATTAACTACAAATGCAGTCCACAAAACTGAAAAGTTAATACTACATGGCTTTAGATGGAAGAATGGGGGGGGGGGGGGCACAGAATGATTGTATTATCTTGCCAAAGGAGTGTAGTATATTAATTCAAATTTATCCAAAGATATATGTACATATTATTATACTTGGTGACTTTGCTTTGGTAACATTTTCAACCTCCCTCCAAACGACAGGTTTATCCACTAATTTCCTGGTACTATTATTATTAACTTCCAACAGCAGTGGTAATAATGTCAACTCCAAAGCCAAATGTGTAGCGTATTTGTATAAATTACCTGAAGGAAATATGTTATATTTATATATAGCTTATATTGAAGTAAACATTCATGTTTTCAACTATGTGATTAAAATTGGGCCTTGTCCAGAACAAAAGCAATAGTAAAGAATACAATGGTAATATAAGTTTTCCCACAATCCACAAAGAAAATTAAAAGAACCTACAAAACAAATAATTGTGGTAGTTCACACCTGTATGGCTCTCTGCTTTTCCATTATCTTTCTATTCTTTTCATCGTCTTCGTCTCTCCTGCGCTGGTTCCCGATGTCGATCTCCTGCATCGCAGACACTTTCCGCTCCAGGCTCTCGGAGGCGAGACGTTGACTGCACAGCTCTCACGGGCGGAGTCAAGCTGCAGAAAATGCAAGGGATTGTTTAGTTTTTTGATGAGCGAATGGAAGACTTCATTTCACCGACCCCAAAAAAAATTAGCTCGGGTGTTTTTTTTTTTTTTTTTTTTTTGTTTGTTTGTTTCTGTCGTTGTTTGCTCTCACGGGCGCAAAAGTATATGCGATCTGGATAAAATTTGACAGGACCTTCGAATTCTCTGAACTTAGATTGCCACGTTTTTGGGTACAATCGGAAGAAATATTTCTCATGATTCGTACTTTTACGGATTTTTTCGATTTTTGGGCGATATTTTCGTTGCCATTTGGGCCAATTCTGACCAAACGGCGAAGCTCAAACGTTCATATTATACAGGACATTAGTTTATGTTTGATGTAGTACATTTGAAAGAAAAAGTGAAAAGTTAGCCACGAATTATAGAAATAAAGCTTTATATAAGTTTGGTTTTTTGTACAATTTTCGTGCCATTTGGGCCATTCTGACCAAACGGGGGTTTCAACGTTCATATTAACATGGCATAAGTTATGTGATGTAACCTTTTGAAGAAAAGTGAAAGGTTAGCCAGAACCATAGAAATAAAGCTTTAATTAAGTTTTCGGTAAATAATACCATTGAAGAAACCAAAAGAACTTGACAACATTCACCTTACAAGGTAGGGGCCCCCAAAAAAGCACTTGCAAAAGTAAAGAATCCCAAGAAATATAACTTAAAAAGCTCATCCATCAACGCGGCGGACTTAGCGTTTTCCTAGTGTAGTTTAATGGGAACACCACTTTCCGCTCCAGGCTCTCGGAGGCGAGACGTTGGCTGCACAAGCTCTCACGGGCCGAGTCAAGCTGACAGAAAATGAAAGGAATTGTTTAGTTTTTGTAGTATATGGGGAACACCAACCGCGCAAAATTCTACCACGGACCCAGATGGGGCGGGATTGTTTAGTTGCAAACGAGATTTCTTACACACCAAGGCAGGCAACATTGAAAAACCAGTGGCCCTACATGCTGTATCTCACAATCTGCCTTTCAACAAATGCTACCAGGCCAGTGTTGTGAGAGCCCTACCTGCCCACAGCAATGAACATGAATTGAGGAGGTGGGAACTGGCTCACCAGTGGATTACCAACTCGAGGCTTCCCCCTAACCTCAACATCCGTTAGGGAGGGTGTACTCCACGCTCCCCCCCTCTCCTAGTTCTCCTGCACTCCACCCCCACCCAACAGCGCCACTGGCGTGTCTTGTAAATAACTGTATATAGCTGTACAAACCTAGTTTAGTTAATTCTCCGCTCTCTCGAGTAAGCAAGGCCCTGTTTGGCCGAAACAGTTTCGACGTTTCTCTGTATTATGTTTATTTATTTGTGTCTTTCTTCTACGAGATCCCTGCAGTCACCGACCAGGTAAGCTGTTGGGTTCCCTTTCCACACCCCTCCTTCACATTAACTAGCCGTTTGGCATCTCCTATCTATCACATTAACAAAGTAGTTATGGCGTTTTCCATTGGCCGCACTCAGATCCACTAGTGCGCCCTAGTGTGCACTGGATTGCCACTTGTCTTTTCATTTGTTCAGTTTTGTAATGTTATTCAAGCGGAGGTTGACAACAATGACATCTCTGCACTCGCCGAGTGCATGCCAATGGAAAACGCCATTAGCTCCGGCGAGGGGTGATTTTTACCTTTGTGTGAAATTGAGAGAAAAACCCGATATACACCAACAGAGCTTATGTGATGTGGAGATGGCACCACGTTAATATACCTTAACTTTTGAAAAACAAAATGCTTCAGGAGTCTTTTGTGAGTTGTCTTAGCTGTAGTTAAAAACTAAAAATCAGTCCCAATTGGATGACCATTGATGCCAGATGTTTTAAAACCAAAAAGCACGACAAACAATTAACAAAATGTGAAAACAGCAACATATGTATTCCGCCTCTTCCCACTCACCTGTAAGCCTAGACTCTCCTTCTCTTCCTCCAGGACACTGATCTGTCTCCTGAGTTTATCCCTCTTCTCCTCTCCATCTCCAGTTCTCGATCGTCATCTGCCTCTCTCTCTCCAACTGGACTTGCAACTGTTCTACGTGGAGTTGTTCCCGTTCAGTGCCAGCTCCAGACTTCCGCACTTCTCTATCTCGGCGTCAGTAAACCCTGAGAGAGAGATTACAGCAGTAGTATCAGGACTATCTAGCAAACTTCAGATGAGGGTACAGCTGTGAGTGGTGTTAAACAAGTGTATGCATGTTATGTTGTATGCGGGATGGAGTTCACTCCATGAACAGCGTTCACAAATGTCATCGACTTTTGTGCTACTGTAGCTTCTTCTGTTTTTGGAAACTTCTGGTTGCCAAATTTAACAACAATAGGTTTATGTATCGTGGTTAAATAAATTGATTTAAAGAAAACATGGAGAGCATTAGAGAAGCCAAGTTTAGTAACAAAGGGGGCAACAACGGGAAGACAGGAAGCTTTTTTCTTTCTTTTATAAAGGAAAAAACGCAAAAGTCCCGCCGCGTTGATGGATGAGTTTTTTTAAAGGGGGTTTTAGTTTGCGTGGGATATCTTTATTTTGCAAGTGCTTTTTTTTGCTGCCTAAGCATGAAGGGTGAATGTTGCAGTTTCTTTGTTTTTTGTAAATTGGTTTTATTTCCCGTAAAAAATTTGTATTAAAAGCTTTATTTCTATGGTTTGGCAAATTTTTTCCACTTTTTCTTTAAAAAAGGTATACATAACCATAACCTTAATGTCCATTTTAAATTAAACGTTGTAGCCCCCCCCTTTTTGGTAAAAATTGGCCCAAAGGGCACGAAAAATATCGCACAAAAGTCAAAAAACGTATATTAAAAGCTTTATTCTCTAAATTCTGCTAACTTTTTCAACTTTTTCTTTCAGAAAGCAATACTCACCTTCCCTTAATGCCATGTGAATATGACTTTTGTAGCCCCCCTTGGTCGAATTGGCCCAAATGGACGAAATTCGCACTAAAAATGAAAAAAAATCGTAAAAATCGAATTCATGAAATATTTCTTCGATTGTACCCAAAAAAAATACACCTCTAAGTTCAGAGTTTTCGAAGGTCCGGGTCAAATTTTCATCAAGATCGGATTATGCCGTTTGCCTGTGAGAGTTAACAAAAGACTAAAAACAACAAAAAAAAAAAAAAAAAAAAAAAAAAAAACACCCGAGCTAATTTTTTTTGGGGGTCAGTGAAATTGAAGTTTCGCTTCCCCTCATCCAAAAAAGTTCTGAAAATTATTAATCTTACTTTCACCAGACGTTATATCTCGATATACTATGTTTAATTGATATATTTCCTTTCTATCCCAATCTGCAAGGTTCTGTCTCTAAATAATATTGAATAATTTGTTACTCACCCATTATTAGAATTTCCAAATCTTATTCAAAAAATTTTAACTTTTCCACATGGTTATTTATTTTTTAATTTTTAAATTTGAACATTTTCTTTTTTACATTTTGCAGGTTTTGTCCTTAAATAATATTGAATCATTTGTTACTTACCATTTTTTAGAAATTCCAAATTTTATTCAAAAAATCAACATTCCAAATGTTATTTATTTGTGTACACTTAAGTATCTCTTCGAAATTGTGATTGAGGTTTGCTTACATTATTATTTTAGCAAACTACGGGGATGAACAACGTTCTTTTTCCCGGTTCGAAGTTAAAAACTTTTTTAGAAGTTTGGTTCGGTTCGAGTTCAAATTTAAAAGTTTGAGTTTGTGGTTTATTAAAATTTCAAACTTTACCCAAACTTTGACATGAAATGACTTCTATTTTTACTTTTTAGAGAATCTTGTATATATTATGCATGTTAAAATCAATTCCAAAATCACAATGGATTAGCATAATATTAATGACATTTTAATTTACAATTCAATCTTTAAAGTAGTAACACTTCTCCATTCGCACCGATTGGGGGGCTAAGGGCCACGTGTTTTCACTTTTCAAATGAGTTTCTAATTTATAAGAGTTTGGTTCGAGTTCGAAGTTTGGAACTTTTTTGGTTCACAAGTTGAGTTCGTTCGAAAAATCAGAAATGAAGGTTCGTCCATCCCTACAAACTAGTACTACTACTATATATTTGGCAGAAAAACATAAAAGACAAACAGCACTAGCACTCGGTCTTGAGCCCACACTACATACTCTATAGCAGTACATTTACATGTAAGTACCCTTAAACCACACTGCATACATACGTATTATCTTGACACAGCATTCAACTTTTACATAGGTTGGAGGGAGCAGTACACTACTCCACTTCTTGGGCTAATACTTTAGTTGAATGCTACAGCCGACCTCACACAACCAACGAAGAAAACCGGAGAGCAAAAATGATCCAGATAGCACACAAAACAATATCGTATTTTCCTGTTCTGGGACTCATAGTTCGGCCAAAGTCCGTAGTACTGAAGATCAACCACCATCGTCTACGCAAATCAATTCAACAAAAATCAGACAAGAATTGAAGTATATTAGAGATCTCCAACAAAAACCCAAAATCATTAACCATGTCACTTCTAGCGCGTGTAAAAAGTATTAATGACCAACAATACGTCGGTAATCGAAAATGTGGGAAAAAGTCTTTCAATACAGTACAGTCAGTGTTGTATATTTTAATGAGGAACCAATTCAGTAGGTTGTGTTTCTTTTTTTGTCATTTGCTATCCCTGAGAATTATTATTCACTATCAAAATGACAATGATGTGAGAATAAGTACAAATGTATTAATTTTAAATACCTACTATCAATTGTTCATGTATGAAGCCTGAATTAACCGGTTCAATGTTTCCCTTAAATCCAAGGACAAAACCAATCAAATTATGCAAAGATAAAAGAATACAACAATACCTCTTCACATTGATTATATTTTGTCCTTAATTGTTTTAAGAATCGTGAACGAAACATTGAACCGTCCAATTCAGGCTTAGTACGCTAAATGCGCTTCCCTGATTTGAATAGCAATTGTCATTAGGTTTGCAGGAAAATATCCAGGGCCAGCGAAACTTAAAAGAATTTCTCGGTGGGCTGGAATCCGCTATTTTTTGCATTATTAGTAATCTAGGCTTAGGTTCCAAGATGGACCGATAACGCAATCGTTAAACAAGTTAAAATGATTACACTGCAGTGCCCAATTTCATTACTTACAAATAGCTTTACACTTTCTTGACCTAGACACCGTGGTTTTAGCTTGTGAATTGGAATGCAGAAGAAATACAGTCAGTCAACAAAGTACTATAAATAAGATTATCAATAAATAAACCTTTTATCAATGTAGAGTATATATATAATTTATAACAAATTAATTTAGCAAAATATAATAATCCAAATTTTGTTTTTTATGATTTATATTTTTTTCTAGTTTCCTCTTTAAACTTCACCCCACTCAGTGCAACTAATAACATGATAATTTCAGGTGTATGTTGCCCACTGGATTTGGAGAAGTGGCTGGGGTTGAAAAGGAACAAGTGAAGGTTAGTCTGGTGAGCGTTTCTTATTTTAGTCGCTCGCATGCGCACTGGTGAATGAAAGTTTCTTTTCTTGCGGTCACGATTCTCCTGAATAAAACATGAAATGTGTAAGTTACTACTTCTATATTTCCCCTGAACCTTTTCCCCATTAATCATCTCAACAAAAAATGTTATTAATGTTTAACCAATAAATTATTGTCATCGGTATTTTTTTATTTATATTTGGTTTATTTAATACCCGTTCTGCTTCCCAAAAACACATTTGTCTATCTCTTCCGTTAAAAATATAATGTAGGACTGTTGTTGGTGTTGGTTTATTTTTGAAACCTCTGTGTTAACTTCACTTACCCGCATGTCATTGCCATACGTCGACCTGTTGCCAGAGTTGCAAGGAGCAGGGCAAGCCGCGGGCTGCATCTGGTACCTCTGCAGTTGAGATTCTAGTTTTTGAATTTGAATGTGTTTTTCTTTCATTTTCGAGAGCGTTCTCGAGTTTTGGTGCGCATCGTCTGGTAAAAGAAAATAGAGAACAAATCATAAATGAGGATATCATAAAACTCAAATAATGATTTTTGAAGAACATCCTTGCTTATGTTATAGAGACATGAAATAAAATCAATGGCCATTTTAATTAGGGAAACCCTTTTATAACATGAAATGGTGACAGGCACCCAATTGGCCACAGGGGAAAAAGCGTTTTAGGGGCCCCAAGGCACGGAGTGGCAGAGCCCCATATAAAATGAGCCCACGCCCCTTGATGTGGGAGAGCCCAAAGATAGGGCCGAGGAATATGAGAACTGGGGGGGGGGGGCTTTTGTCCCGAAAAGAGAAAGAACTTAAAATTTTTGAAACGTGACAAGAACAACTTGTACCCTAAATATCAGAGCCCCCTTGATATTGGAATTTCTTCCCGGAATGGGTGGGCCTCAAAAAATGAGTGTAGATGCCTCGGTTGTTGCGTTCCTTATGTAGGCTTTCCTCAAGACATCTACATTTTTCTTTTTCTCGCAAATTCATCCTAAAACAAGCAAAATAAATTTTTAATTAAATTACTCACAATGAAAGGAACTAGGTTTGCTGGAGAACATTAGGTTTGGTATTGGGGGTTTTTTGATACAAATCAAGAGGAATACAGTTATAGTAAAGGCCTAGATTACGGGGATAACTCTACTCTCGCGAGTGAAAAAGACCACTAGTTTGGTCGAAAATATCAAACTTGTATTTATCTAGATTGTCTGTGCGACCTACCATCATTTTTTAAAACTAATGTTGTCTTTTTGTATCTTTCACCCCACTGAAACGGTTTATTTAGTTTCCAGTTTAAGTATTGCCATTTAGGCTTCATCTATACCCAGCAAACTGATAATTAAGAGGCCTATATCACAGAATCTTCACAAACATTTTTTTACTCACCCACCCCTCACAAAAGAAAAGGCAACACACTTGTAAAAAAACAAAGGCAAGTTAATTCTAAACAATGAAAAAACAATAAATGAATTTCTCCATGAACTGTTGTAGTTTTTCATCTTGGTAATTGCTTGTCTTCTGAGTACCTCTCCTCGGGTTTTGAGTTTTCCCACTCTCGGGGGTCCCTTTTATTGCCAAGTTTGCATTTTAGGGCAACGTTTCGTCGCTGGTCTTTTTTGCAAAACCCGTCGCATCCGTACGTGTTTCTTCGTTGCGTATTGTTCTCCAGCATGCACACTGTAAAAAAAAATTTCCTCAAAAAATGGGAATAAAATAATCATAAACCAGAACAAAACGAAAGCTAATTAAAAAATTTTTTAAAATGTTGAAAATAAAAAGACTGCAAAAACACATTTTTAAATTAAAATAAAAACATTTGGGCCTAATATGAAAGCTATGGTAGGCCAAAATATACTTGAAAAGGTCCGGTAATATAAGAAACTGGAGTTCACGATTTTACTCTTTGACTAAAACCCCACATGTTTAAAAAAACAAAAAAATTCAATTTTGACCCAAAAACATTTTTTTGTTTAACCCCTCCTAGTTATTCATATTGGGGCCAAATTCCTCAAATTAATTTAAAACAGGATATTTTTTTTTTGAAAAATTCATAATTTATAGAAAATTTTAAAATTAAAATTTATTTCACGCCCTTCGGTTAACCCGCGATTCTAAGATCAACACTCAAAGACTAGGTAAATAAATAAAATAGAGAATTTATTTATTTAAAAAATCTTTATTTGCATCCAATGCCCAAATGTTGTTAAATCGAGATATTTGCCCGGAGTATGACTCGCTGGCTTTTTAGGAGTGCAAAATTTGAGGTGGGGGAAAGCCAAGGGGTTACAAGGACATTGAAAAAATTCAATTGAAAAAAAAGAAAGAAAAATATTTTTTAAATTGAAGGGCCTAGCATTAAAAATTTAATTTAAAAACATAAGAATTGCATTTGGGTGGTAAGAATCAAATCGAAAGATTGAAATTGAATTTTTACGGGGGTTTTGAGGGACACAGAACAATACAAAGAAATTTTCCCTAATCCAAGTAATTTCAAAACATGTTTAATTTGGAAACCCGCAAAATAACACTATGACAAAGCAGAAGAAACATCTTTTTTAGTTATTAAAAAAGGTGGGTGCTTAATTCAAAATAGAAAAAAAAAAAAATAATTTGGCTACAGTATTTTCCAAAAAAAAAAAACACAAAAAAATTTTCCCGAAAAAATTATTGCAATTTAATTTTACCTTAAAATTTAAAAAAAATAAGGTTATTTTTTAAAAATGTAACGAAAGGGTAAAATGTGAAATAATTTTTTTTAAGACATTTAACATTTTGGTATTCGACACTACTAATGAACTTCCCTTTATTCTGTAAATCCCAAATAATTTTTTGTTTTACTGCTTTCCCCAAAAAACCATCAACATGAAACAATCAGTAACCTATTTATTGATAGAACAGTATTTCACCCCTTTTTTAACCACTTTCCCTACACCACGCGCCAGACGGGGGACTCCCCCTTTCCTCGCCATACTACCCCGTCTGACAGACGGCACAAGGGGGGTTGCTATGTCAAAATGGATGGCAGTGGGAGGGAAAACAAATTTTGAATATATTGTGTTTTTTGGGAGGGGTTTGTCAAAAAAAAAGATATTTCGATATGATATCGATAATTGGAAAAATTTTTATACGATATTTTATTTTTATCGAAAACAAAATTTACACAAAAAAGTACATTTCAAAATTTTGGTGGAGGGGCCGGGTAGGTGTCTAAATTAAATTACCTGGCTGGTGTTTGCTGGAGGGCGGGTCATGAAAAGCGATTGTGAGATCGTAAATAGGTCACGGTGACACCTTTTAAACCCTTATTGGCCCCCAAAAAAAAAAAAAAAAAAAAATTATTTTTTTTTTTTTTAAAAATTACCCAAACCCTTAAAAAAAAAAAAAAA
>JAMZAV010006740.1:0-33576 GCA_024449915.1 Sweltsa coloradensis | reverse complement strand
TCAATAATGGTAAAGAAGCATGACATGGATCATGATCCTATGTTCTGTCTAAATCATAAGCACTTGTTTCTTTTAAAAATTAATATATTTCTAGCCAAGTTTAAAGTCCAACTAAAATGCGCGCGCCTAGGTGTTTACGATTGCAGCTGAATGGTTGGAAATATCATTATCAAATGTTGCATATATGGTACAGAGAATACTCTTATGTTGATTGCGAGAGACTTGCGAGAGACTTTTTTAATTTCTGAATTGTAGTAAATAAAAAAGATAAGCCCAAAACGTGAAAGAAACGAAAAATCATACGATTGTTTTTCAGTTCAGGAAATTCCCATCAAACCGTTTATCTTAAACTGTGCGTTCAGGTTGATTTAAACGATGATACTCCGTATGAAAATTTGCTTTAAAAAATCTGTGAACTTGGAATAATTCCCCAATTTTAAAAAAGCTTAGTGAATTACATAGATTTCACAACTTTTTATTCAAAATCGATTAATTTATTGAGAAATATGCGGACTAGATCTCATAGAATAATTCTGTATCAACGTTCTTGTGCAATATGATAATGATGTTACTCAGCCTCTTCGCGAATGCTTTTCCAGTCGCGTTGATGTGTGAGGTTAGTTAGTGTAGTGGTAGTGGTAGTAGTAGTAGTGTAGTAGTACATGAAAAGTAATTTTGAAAATGTTTCACCTTTTTTACGAGAAGGAATTTTGTATCCCAATTAAAATTGGCATGTACTAAGTCCCCCGAGATGACACTTTTCAAGATCATTTATGACGGCTGGGTGGCTCCTCGATTATACCCCAACTCTGCTAGCTGTATACTATAAAGTGCCCGAGTGTGTTAGTGAACCACGGCTTGGCTAGGGTGCTCGAACGGGCATCTAGATGTATAATAATAATAATAATAATAATAATAATAATAATAATAATAATAATAATAATAATAAATAATAATAATAATAATAATAATAATAATAATAATAATAATAATATTTTTTTTTTTTTTTTTTTTTTTTTTATTAATATAAAGCATAGTATTACACATCATACATATTCTACTTGATTCGATATCCCACAAAGCTTCATCAGAAGCTTGTCTGTGGGCTAATTATAATATACAAAATTACGGACAATGTAAGAGCATAATAATCAAAATTCAAATTATGTCAGACACAGGACATTATACTAAATACTAAATAATCCAATCTAATATAATCAATACAATATGTCAATAACCGTAAACACATTGAGCAGTTGCCAAATTATTATCAATTATGAATACATTCAACAAGCACATTAAAATAGTACATATCACAACTAAATAAATTAAATATTAGATAAATTTAATACAAAATTAAACGTTATACTAAATTAAACGTCATTAAACAAGAGAAATTCTTTTACTTTTAACTTAAACTTTACTAATTTATCTAAATCTTTTAGTTCTTTAGGCAATAAATTGAAACTCTGCGGTACACTAGTTTTTAACGACCTTTCACCATATTTGTTTACACAAAATGGAACTCGAAAGTTATTAGCGGCCTTCATTCTTGTGGAGATGTTATGGTCGATTTCGAATTTATACTCATTACTATCTTAATAACTTAAGATTAACCTATTACTAAACAACTTATTACAGGAGTAACACCGTTATTTCGAAAAGTTCATTTGAGGAACACATCTCAGTTAATGTGATTAGGAAGGATAGTTTTTTAAAATCTTTATTCTGCAAGTTGTAAATTTGATTTTGTACACATTTGAGGCAATTACCCCAGCCAACACAGCATAAGAGATGATTGACTCAACTAAAGAAAATATAAAACCGTGTGCAGTAAGTTGTAATGGAGAGTGTACTTTAAGTGGTATAGTTGTGCTGCACATGGGCGAATCCGATACATAACTTAATAATATGATTTTTCCCACGAAAAGCACTTGTCAATTTCATACCAAGGTTACCCATGGCTATACACTGACTCAATAATTTTGTTTACCAAGTGCAGTTAATTCCCATTGCTTAATGTACGTTATTGTGCAAACAATCAACTGAATGGTGAAACGACTTTCAACTAATGGGTTATGGTCACATTTAATAGCTCGGCTCCTTTAGATACCAACAGGCTGAAGTTCGGTTTAGTGATAGATGGCCGTGAATTTTGATCATTTACTCCGAAAAACGTGCTTAGTATTGCCAGGTGGTCCCCAATCGATTTTTCCCCCGTTCAGGGGTGATCATGGTGCAAATTTAAGGGGTTGACATTATTTTTCAAATGGACTAGGCGAGCCCATAAAATAAAAGTGTGGTATTTGACATTTGGTTTAAGTATTTTTCATTTTAATTATTTAATCTAAAAAATGTTTTATTTATAACAGGGTGGTCCATAATGTTATTTCGCAAATCTTCCAAATGCTAGGACCTAAGTAGGCCTATAGCTTGTGATGATTCATCTTTCGGGGATAGGTGTAGAAGCGGAATGTTGGATCATTTTTACTCAGAAAAATGCAATGAATCATTTGGCCCGGTGGTCCGCATCGAAAAATGGCCCCTTCAGGTGGGCGACCATGGTGCAAAGTTAGGGGTATACATATTTTCAAATAGACTAGGGTGAGCCTAATAAAGTAAAAGGGGGTGGTTATTTAAATATTTTGTGGTTAAATATTATTCAATTTAGTGATTTAAATCTAAAAATGTATTATTTTTTAACAGGGGTGCTCCAAAATTGTTACTTTGCCCGTTATTTTCTAAAATAACGTTTCAAAATGCTAGTAAGCATAAGCTTTTGATGACTCATTTGAAGGAATCTTAAACACTGAACACGAATTTCATACATAATCAAAAGTCAAGGTCACCGGGGTCAATCAGGGTCACGACCTTTGAAATGTCTTTATTATTTTGTTTTCCAATCACCATGAACAGACCATATAAAAGTGTATATTTTGGTACGGTTTTTACCTAAATCGTTCGTCCAGGATAATTATGTACATTAAAAGATCAATTCTATATTCAGGGTTGTCCAAACTTTCTTTCTGGGCGTAGTTTTTCCAATATACTGTTTATTTGCAACCACCATAGGTTGTGACCACTCATTTTGAATAAAATGTATGCTGACTCACGATTGTTAATCAATTGTGTAGTTAGTCCCTAATCTTTTATGCTTTATATAGGAGTTTATAGTACAGGGAACTGCCTCTTCGACACCTATTGTTTGGCCTCTGAAATGAAAGCGCGCTGTTCTTTGTCTCCTATCAAAAGCTGTTACAAATGTGCCCCACAACAGGGGTGTGAGACTAAAGACTGGGACTTTTCTGTCGTGATTTTGAATTATCTGATTCCGAGCCATAAAGAAACATTTCACATTTGGTAGACTCGAGTTTGGTTTCTGATTGTCGAATCAAAACCGTGACTTTGCGTCCTGTGTCCGAGGATTTTAACACAAATAATAAATAAATTTTCCTAAGGTCGTGACCCTGATGAACCCCGGTTGACCTTGACTTTTGACTATGTATGGAAATTTCGTGGTTTCAGTGTTTAATTCCTTTTCAAATGATCATCACAAGCTTATGCTGTCCTAGCATTTTGAACGATTTTAGAAATATGGGCAAATGTAACAAATTCTGGACACCCCTGTTAAAAATAATCATTTTTTAGATTTAAATAATTAAATTGAATAAATACTTGACGAATGTTTAAATACCACCCTTTATACTTCTATAAGGCTCCACCCTATTCTTTTGAAATAATGTCTACCCCTAACTTTGCACCATGGTCACCCCTGTAAACGGGAACATTTTTCGATGCGGACCACCGGCAATGAATTCCATTGCACTTTTCTGAGTAAATGATCAAAATGCACTGCTTCTATCACCTATCCCCGAAATGAACTCATCACAAGTATAGGCTACTTAGGTACTCTAGGCATTTTGAACGAATTTTCAAATAACAATGCTGTACACCCCTTTAAAAAATAATACATTTTTTAGATTTAAATGAATTAAATTGAATAACTACTTGAACGAATTTTTAAATACTGAACCACACTTTTACTTCTATAAGGCTCATCCCCTAGTCTATTTGCAAATGAATGTCTACCCCTAACTTTGCACCATGGTACCACCCCCTGAACGGGAAAATTTTTCGATGCGGAACCCAGCCGCAATGATTCATTGCATTTTTCTGAGTAAATGATCCAAAAATTCCCACGCTGCTATCATTTATCCCCGAAGATGAATCATCACAAGCTATAGTCCTACTTAGGTACTAGCCATTTTGAACGAATTTTCGAAATAACAATTCTGGACACCCCTGTTAAAAATAATACATTTTTTAGATTTAATTAATTAAATGAATAAATACTTGAACAAAATGTTTAAATACCACCCTTTTACTTCTATAAAGCTCACCCCTTCTATTTGAATAAATGGTCCTATCCCTAACGTTGCTCCATGGTCACCCCCTGAACGGGGTAAAAAATCGTTGGAGACCACCTGGCAAATTACTCATCACGTTTTTTTCTGAGTAAATGATCCAAAATTCACGCCTCATATCACTAAACCCCGCGAATGTTTGTCTAGCAACCAGGCTATATGGACTGGATATGTGGACTATCTAGTTTTTATGCTTTACTCAAACCATCGTCGTTGCGTCCATCTCACAATTAACGTAGTCTTCTTGTAAATAACTGAAACCGGGGGGGGGGGGGGGCAGTTGCCAGGATCTTATGTACCGAACTGAGTGCTGGAATCATCGGCAAAGAAATACGCATAACATTGTTTAAATATCGCTCATCCCATTTACATATATCAAGGTACATAATGGCCCTAAAATTGAATCCTTGTGGCACCCCTGATTTTATTACTTAGTCACGCTTGTAAACGTTGCCGATTTTCACACTAACTTCCCTGTTTTTCAAATAGCTCTTGACCATTGTAGTAAGAGGCCTCTTACCCCACTTTTTCCAAAGCTAACAATAAAATTTCTTGTTGATTTAGAGTATCAACACCGCTGTAGTCAAATCTACAAACATACACACACATGAAAATTTTCATTCAACTTTGTATGTACGGATTCGATGAATTTTAAAGAAGGTCAGAAGTGTCTTCTCTTTTTCTGGGAAAGCCAAATTGGTTTTACTAATAATGGCAAATTTTGGACAGTTAATCAACTCAACATCCCGCCACATCAGTTCCATTATTTTATTAACAACCGATAATAATGCGATTGACTGATAATCGAATATTCGTGAGTGGGCTTCCTTTTTGTAGAAACAGGCCTTACTCTACCGAAACTTTCAACAATTCTGGAACAACCCCTTCTTAATCGATAAATTTATTAATGAGCAATTACGGGACTGATCTGGCAATTTTGATATTCTGTAGATCTTTAACTCTTATTTTCGTCATAACCAGCCTGTTTTTCCGGAGTTTCATTTCCGTAATAATTTCTTTCACTGTTTTTCCGCATCCAGGGGGAATGTAATTGATTGCTTCTGATCGTAGTTTTAAACTTTTTTTCTCTTTGATCTGTTTTTTAACCACGTCACATCACAGTTTGAATGATATTTTCCACCTCCTTCCTCCACAAATACGTTTCAAAGGAATTTGCTACATATTCTAACTCCAGCATTTTACTAAAAACTTGTTAATTACCTGATCTACCGACTCTTTCTTTTTCTTTCCAATTATTGTGATTATCGTTTGCCACGTTTCTTTTAAAAATTGCCCCTGCTCCTTTCCAAAAGCTCCGTAAGTAGTTTTGGTTTTGCTATTTTTATCTTTTTGTTTAAATTATTTCGAATGTTTATTGTACTCTGCCCGATACACCGTTTGACAAGATTTAGATTTTTGAAGCATTTTTTTCATTTATGAAAACATCGGTCTCTATTTGCCATCATTTCTATCAACTCTGATTTCATCCCATGATTTTTTTCCCCCTTTTTACATTATTTGTCTTTTCTTAACGAAAACGGCCCGTTCATAAGCCCTCTAAAATAAGTATGCGAGTGTACAAGATCTCACAGCTATTGTGCGGAAAGCAAACAAGTCCCACTGTATGGTTTTTAGGATACGACAACAGTTTTCTTTTCATCTATTTTTGGTGACCCGTAACTCTCACCGTCGTCACGATTTTCCATTTTGCGGTAAATTTCAATAACGCCATAATAATGTAATGATCAAACAACTTTGAGGTCCATATAGCTGACTTAATCTAGTATCTACAGCACTATGTAAATGTGGTCTATACACGACCTCCGTTAGTTTTTGGTCACCAACCATCTCTTCACGTTTGCTCCCGTGACCTAATACCTACTAAAAACCATTTGAGCTAAACTAGTTTTCGTATACGGAGTGCACAACCGGATCACAATCATTCATAATGTCAAGTTTACATCACCAATTGAAACCAGCCCGTAGCGACATTTTACCTCTCTCCAATATTTATCTAATCTCTTGAATGAACTCGTTGCTTAGTGTTAGTGTTAGGGGTCCTGTATACAAACAAAAGAGACATGAATTTTGGTTTTGCCCCTACTATATGTTTCCCTGCTTATACGCTTCAAAGTTCTAAAGACTACGTCGAGTGACACAAATTGTATTGAATCATTACGTAATGATTAGGCCACCACCGTCTCTTTACATTTTCTTAATCTTATAAAACATATTATACCCTTCTAAGCCTCAAATCTACTATCCGTATATCAATTTATATTTAACTTCGCTAGCATTGCACATGTAAATTACCTAGATGTTATCGGAAGTAATCTTAGTTCGTCCCAGTGCTCTTTATTCGTCTGATATTTAAATGTAGCAGTGTTTAACCCATTAACATTCTTTTACAAATTATCAAGATTATCACACCACTTCCGTCACGGGGAAGGGATCCCACATGGTTATAATATTAACCTACCCTTGACTTAATTTACAATGTCTCTTGTGGATTCTTAACCTTGATTACTTCTCGAGATTTTTCGTCCTTACGTAACGCAATAGTACCGCGAACTGAACCAGCAAACTTGAGCCAGTCCAACTTTGGCTTTTATTTTACTTGCCAAAACAAATCTTATAGTAAGGTGGACAAATGTTCGTTTATGTAATAGGACGGTTGTCTCTCCCTCTACCTCCGGAAACAGGTCCTTGTTTCTCACCGTCCCCTTTGCGACGAACGTGCGAGAGTTCGTCCTCTTTTTTCCTTGAAATAAACTGCTACTATTATTTTTGACGGGTATTCACTCTCTTTTCTTTGGACTTCACTCGGTGAACTACATCCAATGTTCACGCGCTAGTACCATTCCGCACCTACTTTTCTTGGCTATTTTGAACAACATGTCCCTCTAAATCCTCGCTGCTAATAATAATAAATAATTTCATAATAATAATAATAATAATAATAATAATAATAATAATAATAATAATAATAATAATATCAATTAATATTATTATATTTATAAATAAATTTTTTATTTTTTTTAATTGTACATACTTTGCAATATACATTTTTTAGAACATAAATATTTTCCCACTAAGCTGCAAAACAGCTTATTAGTAGGGCGCATAACACAAACATTGAGAGCGCACCGGTCTTATATGTATGCACAAACCAACACCGAATACAGACTAGGTACAAAAAAATAAAATAAACACAGATTGTTAACAGGCATTTAGTTTAGAAATAACAAAGAATAATAATAATAAGACGAAAATTAATCGATCAAATCAAATCAAAAACTGCGGAATTACCAATGAATCGAAGTTAATTATTCAAAAACACACACAAAAAAAAAAAAAACAATTTAGCCAAAAATTGTTAAACACCTTTATGTATTCAACAAATAATCTTTTGAATTCCGTTTGATCTCACTAAAGTATGAACACAATTGGTTAAAAAGATAGGTAATTCATTAAATAATTTTGGTACTAAATATTCTAATCTCCGTTGGCCGTGTTTGTTATTAAACGAAGGTACATTATATTGAACAGTGTGTAAACTATGAGTGACTTTATTTTTCACTATTATATCTTTAAATTCCCTTTTAAAGTAGTATATTACAATAATTTTATATTTAAACAGTTTTTCAACAGGAAGCACATTGCATAAAATAAACGTTTCACAAGTGGAGAGGTATATATACCGTGGTGGTCGAATCAAGTGGACTAATTTATTTTGTAAGGTCGATATTTTACTCAAATGATAATCGGCAGCATTACCACAAGAAAGTTAACCATAAGAAATTACAGACTCGGCTAGAGCACGTAAAAAGCTACGTAACAAAGGAAAAGGCAAATAGTTTTTTCAGGTAATACATTTAACTGAGGCATGATCTTAGACTTTTACATATTGAATCAATGTGTGGTTGCCAGCTGAAAAACTTGTCAATAGTTAAACCCAAATAAACAATGACTGTTCACATTTTCGATAAACTCTTCACATCCACATAGAGTTATAGTCCGTGTAACAAAGCGTAAAAACAATTTCAAATCCGGAAACCAGCATAAAAATTTAGGACCAGGTAAAAGACGTATTTTAGAATGTTTTTATTTTCACGGGGACACGCATGGTAGCAAATAAGTTCACCTGTCATGGCGTCCACAAGATGCCGCCAAAATAATTCTTAAAATTGCTGTAACTCAAGTTAAGTAATCATCAGATTTGGACAAACTAGGTTTTGTTTCATTCGGTTTTTAATGCTCTACAAAAATGTGGTTTGAAATTTTACCGTTAATACAATAGTTTTAATTATATTTATATATTATTACAATGTATTTGAAATTATAGCACTTTTTGGCATATATATAATTATTTATACGTAGAATTCGCTAGATTGTCATAAAAATTTTCAGACTATACTAAAATAACGCCAATAAATCCAAAATTTAAAGTCCCGAAACGAAATTCCTGTAACTTTTTGATTAATTAACTAATTAAATTAAGCATTAATTAAATCCCAATTAAAAGTTTCTTATTCACGCACCAAAGTCACGTAGTGTATCACACAAGAAAATATGACCACAATGAACCAAAAAAATATTTGTTCCAAAAATTAATTCCAATCACTTTTCTATTAATTTAACTAATTCTATTAATTTAAAATAATGACAATAATCCCAATTAATTTTGTAAAATTAACACAATGTGGTCGCCCTTTGGGAAAATCATTTTAAAGCTAGTTTTAAGGCGAATAAATGTAATGAAAAAAAAAAATTAATTAAATTAATAAATCACCGAATTAATTATATTTTAGTTAAATTATCCTACTTTTGACATATGTATTGTTTATGTATACCTGAAACTCGATCAATCGTCATAAAAATATACTACTTTACTGACATAATCCCAAATGAATCCGAATTGTTCATGTCCCGAAACAAAATTCCTATAATTTACCGATTAATTAAGAAATTAAATGTAAAATTACTTATATCTCAAAAATTGTTATTGTCACTCAATTAACACATACAAAATGCCAACAAAAGTATCAAATATATACAATGCAAGTATAATTTTAAAAATTAAAATCGTCCCAAAATTAAGTTTATGCTACTTTTCTGTTAATTGAATTTCCCACAAAATTATTTTCCTGTAAAATAAGCATGCAAATGGTTACCAGTAGTGTGGCTGTGGTTAATTTTTACACAAAAAACATGGTGATTATATCAATTAATTTAATTCATTCATTTATACAATTAACGGGAAAGTACATGAACTTAATTTTGGGACTATAAATTTTTTAAATTATAATCGAAATTGTTTATTTTTGGGATACTTCTGTTGGCATTTTGTATGTGTTAATTGATTCACAATAACAATTATTGAGATATATGTAATTCTTCACTTAATTTCTTAATTAATCGGAGGGTTATAGGAATATTGTTTCGGGACATGACAATTCGGATTCATTGGCATTATGTCAGTAAAGTAGTATATTTTTATGACAATCGATCGAGTTTTAGGTATACATAACAATACATAGTCAAGAGTAGGATAATTTAACTAAAATGTAATTAATTCGGTGATTAATTAATTTTTAATTAATTAATTTTTTTCCATTACATTTATTCGCCTTGAAACTAGCATTAAAATGATTCCAAGGTCGACCACATTGTGGGTTTAATTTTACAAAATAAGTTGAGATTATTAACATTATTTTTAATTATTGAATTAATTGAATTAATAGGAAAGTGATTGGAATTAATTTTTTGGAACTAATATTGTTTTGGTTCATTGTGGTCATATTGTTCTTGTGTGATACACTACGTGACTTTGGTACGTGAATAAGAAACTTTTAAATGGGATTTAATTAATGCTTAATTTAATTAATTAATTATTCAAAAAGTTACAGGAATTTCGTTTCGGGACTTTAAATTTTTGGGTTTATGGCTTTATTTTAGTATAGTCTGAAAATTTTATGACAATCTAGCGAATTCTACGTATAAATAATTATATATATGCCAAAAAGTGCTATAATTTCAATACATCGTAATAATATATAAATATAATTAAAACTATTGTATTTACGGTAAAATTTCAAATCACATTTTTGTAGAGCATTAAAAACCGAATGGAACAAAACCTAGTTTATCCAAATCTGATGGTTACTTCTTGAGTTACAGCAATTTTAAGAATTATTTTGGCGGCCATCTTGTGGACGCCATGACAGGTGACTTATTTGCTACCATGCGTGTCCCCCGTGAAAATAAAACATTCTTAAGTATGTCTTTTACCTGCTCCTAAATTTTGGTGCTGGTTTCCAGATTTGAAATGTTCCTATAGTTTTGGCAGCTTGTTCCACGGACTATTATGTCTGCTCTTCTGTGTAAACATTCATTTGAGTGACAAATTACTTTTACCTCCTCACATGAATAATTATGGTTATGTGGAGTGCAAAAAATATGAATAAGTTTTGTTTTATTTGCATTTATAACAAGACTGTAGTCATGGATCCACATTAGTATGGTATTAAAGTCGGTTTTGCATGTAAAGTTCAGCTATTTTAATATTTTTATGCATCAATACTAGAGCTACATCATCTGCATATAAAAAATATAAACAAAATTTCAGTGATCTAACCATACCATTAACATAAACTAAGTACAGAATTGGACCTAATATGGACCCTTGCGGAACTCCAGTTAACACTTCTCTCTCGTGAGTAAGGGGGCTCCCAATTTTTACTTTAATTCGGCGGTATTTAAAACAATTCCCAAACCACTTTAACATAGGCCCCCGAATCCCAAATCCTCTCCAGGCAACCTAGTAATTTGGTGTGGTTAATGGTATCAAATGCCTTACTAAAATCAACGTAAGTGACAACAACATGTTTATTTTCGTCCAACTTAGAATTAGCCAGATTTTTAAATTGAATAAGGAGATCAGCAGTGCTCTTTCCCTTTTGAAATCCAATTTGTTCAAGTTAATAATTTTGAATTTTTCCAAGTGTTTATTAAGCGTCTCCGCCACTACATGCTCCATAATTTTACCTATTGTCGGTAATAATGCAATAGGCCTATAGTTGGTAAATACCGTGTGGTAACCCTTTTCAAATAATAACAGTAATAATAATAATAATAATAATAATAATAATAATAATAATAATAATAATTCAATTTTATTTAAAATATTTTTTCAAAGACAAATACATGATAAAAAACAATAAGATAATCATAATTACAATAATCATGATTAGAAGATCAGCTTGAGGTTCTGAACATAGTTTGATGTAGTCATCGAACTAAGATGGTCAGGTTTCTTGTCCTGAAACTGTATCTTCACAGGGATCTTGCACTCCGTCGAATGGTTGTGATTTTAGAACTTGACGGAGAATGGGATCACTTGGTTGGGTTTTTGCAGTAGGAGAGCCTGGATGTGGTCCGAGAGAATGTGGCGCAGTTCTGGGTAAAAAATTCATGTTTCTCGTAGTCATACTCGCAAGGAGTGTCTTCCTCATAAATCTCTGCATACTTCGGGTTGTATTGGAAGGCAGTGAAGACCTTGACGGAGAATGGGATCACTTGGTTGGGTTTTTGCAGCAGGAGAGCCTGGATGTCTACGTGCGAGATGGTGCTGCACCACAGAACCGTGATAGATGTCCTTGTCTTGACGATGTACAATATTTGTTACAGGGAAGGTAGTTAACTCTCCCGATCCAGAGGTAGTAGAGTAATCATTTCGTCTCTCTTCGATCGTGGCGAAATGTCTGTCAAAGCAACTGATAATCTGACATTACACTATGTTCCCGTTGATTGTTGCTTGTGCTGACGAGCGAATCTGAAAGTATTTGCTGGCTTTACCGGCATGTTTCACGCTGATTGTAACTTCCCGCACTCCTCCTTTGTGTCCGTATTTTCAATTATCATCCTCGTAAACGCGATCTCATCGAAGATCTCGTCATCATGTAAATTTGTATCTTTGAGACAGTTCATCGTGTGGAAGTGTTTTGCAATTATAGCCAATCGCTTTGATTTGTGGGGCTTACTGAAATCTTTTGCCATGATAATGATATTCAGAATACCTCATTCCCACACCGTGGTTTTATCACCTTGAATGGTGTGATGACGCTATGTTGAGCGTATTCGCCACGACGGACTGTCGTGAAGCGCTGCCACTGGCACTTCTTAGCAATATCACCTTGTACCGTACATAAACAGATCATTTTACTATCTTCTAATCTGATATTGTCTTATGCCGGACACGTGTTCCACATATATATTTCGGACCACTTGATAGTTTCACTGACCATTTTCTTCCTCATTGATGTAGCGATCTCTTACTTATACCTAAGCAACGCAATACTCGTCATTTTCTTGGTCCATCCTCCAAGACTACCGACTATTAAAGGCATCACTGTGGTAGATGTACCCTTCTGATTCAAATACCTTAGCAGTCTCCCGGTATTTTTCCTCCTTTCGTAGTCTTGCTAAAATGAACGCATCTGCACCATTTTCAAATGGACAAGCAACATCTATAATTCTCACAGTTTTTAAAGTATCATCTTTGATAATGATATCAGGCCGTAATTTTGAGTTGTTATCTGCTGAATTACGCCGATTAACAGTTACTGTGAGTTTTTGGCCGGTTTTGGGAAGTGCTGCTACAAGACGATTCTGTACATCATTATGGCGTTTTTGCAATGCTCTGGAAATGGCGCATGCAATGGTTTATGACATGTGGCAGAGTCTCTTGCGGATAGTTACACAATCGGCATGACTTAGATCCCTCACCCCAGAATCGACTTCCATTTAGAGGCATGACATTCAATCTGGCTCTATTTATAAAACGCCAATCACAAAAACGGGTGTGTTTTCCTGTAGCGACAAAATGGTTGCTTGCATAACACTTTGTTGTAAGTATAAATACTTTCCCCTGGCTCTTCTTATGCAATAACTTCTCCCTATAGGAATCACGCACTGCTGTTCTCAGTGTCTTGGCTAATAGTCCGCGTGAGTCTGGTGGAACTAAAATATCAAATAATAATAATAATAATAATAATAATAATAATAATAATAATAATAATAATAATAATAATAATAATAATAAAAACATAAAAACATACCTAAACCCAAGCATTCAAAGGAAATGAAGACAGCGGTACACATAATGAACACACATATTTTATCAGCATACACACAAGACGAACTATCATTTGCAGACGTTCATGCGGCAATTTACTGTGCAGCTGTAGCAGTGATTAGATACTTGGGCTTAAAGGTAAAATCTGCTACCTCTTCAAAGACAAAACAACAGAAGAAAATTCCGAAATGGGAACAGCGACTAATTGGTAGAATCGATGAGTTTAGGAAAGATATCGTAGATTGGAACAATTGCGAATGGGAATCGATCTAAACATGTGGTACTCTACTGCCAAAATATATTTGAAAGAATCAAGGTTCACACAAAACATGAAACACTGAACAAATTCATTCACGAATATTTGGATACACTTAAACAAAAAGTAAGTGCTCTTGCTAAGAGATTAAAAAGATATAGAGAATGTAGCATTAGAAAAGAACAAAACCGAATGTTCAAAGAAAAGGAAAAACAGTTTTACCAAAAACTATCTAGTACCGAAGAAATAACAGGAAATGGAGCACCAACTAAGACGGAGATAGAAGAGTTTTGGGCAGGAATATGGGGTAACCCGGTAGCACACAACCAGGATGCACAATGGATTCAAGACGAAAGAGCTAGGATGAGCGATGTTAATGAGATGAGGTTCGAAGGGTTAACTGTTGATGAATTAAAGTCGACAATCAGTGCTACACATAGCTGGAAAGCACCAGGTAATGATAATATTCAAAATTTTTGGTATAAGAAATTCAATACTACTCACAATCAAATTAGAAAATGTATCAACGAGTTTATAAATGGAGTTAAAGAAATACCCGAATTCTTTACTGAAGGAGTAACCTTTCTCAAACCGAAAGATAATGACACGAAGAACCCAAGTAAATATCGGCCAATTACATGTCTACCAACTATATATAAAATATTGACTTCATGCATAACAAATAAAGTATATAAGCATTGCGAAGAATACAATATCATGGCCGAGGAACAAAAAAGGATGCTGTAAGAACTCGCAGGGATGTAAAGAACAACTCATTATCGACTCTACTGTAATGAACCAGGCACACAATAAGAAAAGGAATATTCACGTAAACTACATTGACTACAAGAAAGCTTATGACTCAACACACACAACATGGCTTATTCAGATTTTACAAATATATAAAATCAACCCAGTAATTGTAAACTTTTTGAAGACAGTAATGAAGACATGGAGAACAACACTAAAACTAAATATGAAAAACCAGCAGATAACTACAGATCCAATCCAAATTAAACGTGGCATTTTCCAAGGTTTTCCATTTAGCGCATTATGGTTTTGTCTGTCATTAAACCCACTGTCGCATATGCTTAACGAATCAACATACGGATTTAAAATTAAGGACAATAATATGGTATGTCACACAATTTCTCACCTATTCTTCATGGATGATCTAAAGTTATATGCATCAAATTTTGTTTCAACTAAACAGTTTAATCAATACTTCATTTGAATTTAGTCAAGATATCTGCATGGAGTTTGGAGTAGACAAGTGTAAGACGCTACATATCGAAAGGGTAAGGTTACGCAGGCAGAAGAGTTCCAGCTAGATGATGGAAATAGGATTGGAGTAATGGATGATAACGAAGTATACAAATATTTAGGATTCTCACAAGCTGCCAGAATTGAACATAAAGTAATGAAAGAAAAATTGAAAAAGCGACTAAAATCTATCCTCAAGACGCAACTAAACGGTAAAAGCAAGATCACAGCAATAAATACATATGCTATACCAGTACTGACATATTCATTCGGAATCATTAAATGGACACAGACAGACATCCACGCGCTGGAAATATTAACTCGTACTACACTTACTAAACACAGAATGCATCATCCTAAATCAGCAATAGAGAGATTGACACTTCCAAGAGAACAAGGAGGACGAGGCCTAATTGATCTGAACAACTTATATTAAAAACAACTAGACATTAAAAAAAAAATTTTTTACAAAGAGCAACCAATCAACACTGCATAGGGCTGTGGTGCTAGCTGACAAATCATTAACTCCACTCAATCTAGCAAACGAAAATGTCAATCTACAAGGGAAACTCATAACTGACGCTTCAAAAGAGTTACGTCTCTCAGAAAAGACCCTACACAAGAGACATTATGATGAACTACATAAGGTCACGTAGATATTAAAGCATCAAATAGGTGGTTAAACAACGGGGAACTATTTGGATAAACAGAAGTTTTTATGCTGGCTATTCAAGACAGAGTGATTGCAACGAAAAATTATAAAAAATACATTATACAAGATGCGACAGTAAACGATCAATGTAGAAAATGTAGTGTAAGGGGTGAAACAATCGAACACATCATATCCGGGTGCCAGTCACTATGTCAAACGGATTACCTCTACAGACATAACCAAGTAGCTAACATTATTCACCAAAACTAGCAATCAAGTACAACCTCGTTGATACACACTCTCCTTACTACAAATACAAACCGGAGAAAGTACTAGATAGCAAAGATTTCAAATTATATTACGCCCGCACAGTTATAACAGACCAAACTATACATCACAACAGACCGGATATAATTATAATTGACAAGAAGAAACAAGAAACTTCCCTTATTGACGTTGCTGTCCCAATGTGCCATAACGTCGAGACTACATGGAAGAAAAAAATTGACAAGTATAGTGAGCTTGCAATTGAGATCAAGAAGATGTGGAAACAGAAAAAGGTAAATACAATCCCATACGTGATATCGGCTAATGGCATCATACCGAAGAAGCTACATGAAAGCATTTAACAACTAGATCTTCCACCCAATGTTTACATCGAGACTCAAAAGGCAGTAATACTCAACACGTGTAGAATAGTTCGTAAATTTCTAACAAAGAATGATACTTCGAGATCCGAGACAGCTTCCATCCTGACATGGTTTTCGTGGTTTCCCATAGTCCGAAGAGCAAATGCTAGGATGGCGACGAGAAATCGGCCACGACCGTACACAGCAGAAAGAAAACATCATCTACAAACTATATTATAAATGACTTATTTTAGTTAGAGTTAAGACAAAGTAATAATGTAGGTATGTAATATAGATACACATGGAAGTACTTGACGTAAGTCCGTACAACATGTTAGCTCCGGTTTTGACCGAGTTTGTATGAAATACATCCAATAAAATAATAATAATAATAATAATAATAATAATAATAATAATAATATTTAATTTCAATTTCAATTTCAATTTATTTGATTAAAAACACACAATACATTAAACAATATCAAACAAGCAAGTTGCCTTCATGAGCAGACTGCTGGTGTGAAAGCCTGCTTCAGATAATAACATTTTAATTGTGCCAGCCGCCACGGTAAATATTAATGTAATATACATCCTTAAAACCTTAACAAAATAATTAACCAATTAACTCAATAAATAAAATTAAAAATAAAATGTATAATTAAAAATTCACGATAATAAGTTTTAAATGTAACCATTTCAATAAAACAACGCACAAGTAGGCCTACATACATAATCTTAATATTAAAGGTAAAAGCAATTTTAAAATGGGAACTAATTCACCTCTCTTTTACTGCATTTTCTGCAAGTTTTTTAAAACAAACATATTTCATACATGGTTTAAACTCTGGAATCTTGCATAAAATAGAATTGAACAGATATGGGCCTTTATATGATAACTGGTTACGTGTATTTGTTAATCTAAAGTCAGCTATGGTTAAACGTAGCACTGATGAATTTCTAGTATTGACAGCACGATTCACAAAATCATGGTTACTAAGATTACTAAAAACATATAAAACAGTTCTATAAAAATACAGTTGTGGCAATGGAAGAATGTCGTACTCAATATAAACAAAGTCAGTTGACTGAAGCCGCTGAAGATTAAATATGGTTCTCATGATATAGTTTTGAGCAGTGATCAGTGATGTTAGTTTATAATCAAATGTTCCCCCCCCCCCCCCCCCAATGAATGATACCAAATTGCAAGTTCGATTGGAAAATAGCAAAATACAATTGCCTTAGAACATTTAATGGCATAATTTTTTTAAGATGGTAGATGATATAACTGATGTGATCAAAGTTTTATTGTTAACATATTTATGTGCATGCTCCAACTCAGTGATGATCCATATACAATCCCAAATATTTTATATACTCGCAGCTTTCAATACACATGCATTTACAATTAGTTGTTTCAATGCAGTTTGATTCATGGTAAACAATGTTCATATGAGGAATAGTAGTCTTCTCTTTAAACGAAATACAATGACTTTGGTTTTTGAACTATTTAAAACAAGACCGTTCTTTCTAAAATACTTGGATAAAATGTGTAGATCATGATTGACAAGCATTTGCAAATTACATACGTGACGGCTGAAAGCACTAAAGCTGCATCATCTGCAAAAAGAGTAACTGAAGCATACAAAGGCAATATTGCGAGATCGTTTATAAAAATTAGGAAAAATATTGGGCCCAACACAGACCCTTGAGGAACCCCTCGTACTACGGTCAATTTCATGCTGTGTGTTCCATTTATGACAACGATTTGCACTCTTCTATTTAAATATGATTCGAACCATTGACCAATTTTTCTTCTTAGACCACACCTGTTGAGTTTATTTACCAATAAGTTATGAGAGATCATATCAAACGCCTTACTGAGGCCCAAATACAGTGCCATGGTCTTGTGATTCTTTTCCATTGCTTTGGTTATATGACTTGTATGATTCTCAATCACCATGTCAACATTCTTCTTTGGCAAGAAACCAAACTGAATCTCAGAAAAGAATTGATGTGACTGTAGAAAGTTTAAAACCTGATTTTTTACACAAACCTCTAAAATTTTTGATATTGAAGGCAACAATGAGATGGGTCGATAATTGTTAACCATGATTTTATCACCACTTTTACAGATAGGGATTACAAGAGCCATTTTTAAAATATCAGGCACATAACCATCATTAAGAGAAAGATTCAATAAATATTTTAAAACAGGTACAAAAATATAAATGTTATCTTTTATCATACAAATATTTAATCTATCAATGCCTGCGCTTGATTTGCTTTTCATGTTTCTAATAACTTCCACAAGATCAGCTTCAGTTATATCAGAGACGTGCATGGTTTGGTTAAACCCACTGCATACCATGATCGTTACTAATGTATCGTCGTTGTTAGCATTGGTCGCCGCTGTATCCGCAACATTTATAAAATATTCATTAAAGTAATTAGCAGCTCTAACGGGATCTTTATCAGTGCTAATAGTTTCACCATCTTAGAATTATGGATATTTCTCGCGCCCTCTCCCTTCAAACCTTGTTATACGTGCCATAGTTTTACCTTATCAACTGCTTCTCTATTTCGTCCTGGAGAAATTATTTATCCGCTTTATTTTTTCCCTGACGATTTACTCAAAACTTATATCGATGTTTTAAATTTCACTCTGGTTCGCTTTAAAACTTATAATAGCTGCTTTTGAGTGTAGTTTTATTTTCGGTGATCCATCTTTACGTTTTCTAGTTTGTTGTTCAGATAAATGTTATATAAGAGTATCAATTATTAATTTAGTTCCTGAAAAACAACTGAACTTCATCTGCGTACTGAGCTGAAAACCCCCCCCAATTTGCGAACTAATTTGTTGAAAAGTGTATTGTTATGTACTTATACCTTTGTAGATTGTGTTATTTTTGATGTGCTCCTCGTGTTGTTATAAACCGCCCCTTTGTACCAAAATGATCCGTAATGCACAGCCCAAAGGTACAACCTCAAACTCAATTGTTTCTGTGCTTTAAAATACGTGACGATGCATGTCTGTGAACCATCCCCCTCCTAGTTGGTTCGTTTTGCAAAGAAAAACCCTTTTAAATAAAAAAGGTCTAAATAATACTTATATTAAAACATTAAACTTTGGGGCCTTTCAGTTTTTTCCATTGAGTCTCTATAATAATATATAATTGATTATAATAATAATAATAATAATAAAAAAAATAATAATAATAGTAATAATAGTAATAAAAATAATAAATAATAAAAATTTCAAAAATTTACTTTCGGACCCGATAAAATTGAAGAGAAATTAATTTTGACGGGAGTTTGTCGCGTCGTAAGGGGTGAATAATTTACATTATTTTGATTTCCCGACGTACGTCATCACGTGGAAAATTTTTAAAGGGACTGTTTTTGGTGTGGGACGAAAGAACAGCACCCCCTTAAAAATGTCTCCCCATGATGAGTACGTGGGGAAATCAAGAAAAATGTAAATTATTCCCCTTTACGACGTGACGAAAACCCAGTAAAGGGTTATAATTTCTCTTCAATAATAATACTAAAAAATAATGTCCTCAAAGCGGGCTTATGCTTAAAAACCGTATATTTAAAATAATAGTATAATAATAATAATAATTATAATAATAATAATAATAATAATAATAATAATAATAATTCAATTTTATTTAAAATATTTTTTCAAAGACAAATACACGATTAAAAACAATAAAAACAATCATAATTACAATAATCATGATTAGAAGATCAGCTTGAGGTTCTGAACATAGTTTGATGTAGTCATCGAAACTAAGATGGTCAGGTTTCTTGTCCTGAAACTGTATCTTCACAGGGATCTTGTACTCCGTCGAATGGTTGTGATTTTAGAACTTGACGGAGAATGGGAATAATATAAATATAATAATAATAATAATAATAATAATAATAATAATAATAATAATAATAATAATAATAATAATAATAATATTTTTTTTTTTTTTCAATTCAATTCATTTTATTTCACAAAACACATATTACATTGTTTTATCTCAATGAAACCCACAAAGCCCATTATGCGGGCTCATCTGTGGAATAACAACATCAAATAAACTAAAACAAAAACAACCGTAGAGGAAGGAATCATTATGAAAAAAACATTAACAAATCACAATCATTAAATAAACAAATCGAAGTAGAATGACCGTTACTTAAAATAAAATGAAACACAACACAACGCCAAGGTTTTTAAGTTTCATAGGCATTCAGAAACCTGACAGAAATATAGCTAAAAGATGATTACGAAACAAGGTATGAGCAAAACAGATTTAGGTAAGAGCACTCAATTGAGACAACAAATGTCTTTTTATTTGTTGCTTGACCTCGAAAATTTTTTTAAGTTTTAATATTGATCAGGTAATTTATTAAAAGACTCGGGGACTAAACACTCTAGGCGCCTTTGACCGTATTTATTATTACTTCTCGGAACTACAAATTTTTGTTTTTCTGACTACGTGTCCATTTGTATTTCTGCAACAAGAATTCTATAATCATTTTTAAAGTAATATTTTATTAACAGTTGGTTTCGTGAAAAGGCCGTCAACTGGCAGAAGGTTGCAAAAAGGTATGTCTCCCGAGTCGACAGAGTTTGACAATTGCGAGGTCTTATTTTCGCGTAAAAGCTTATTTTGTAGTATAATAATAATAATAATAATAATAATAATAATAATAATAATAAAAATAATAATAATAATAATAATACTAATAAAAATAATTATATATAATAATAAATAATAATAATAATAAAGTTTTAAAGCATTACAATAACCAACTTTTTATGTATCCAGAATCCTGTTTTTAATCCAAAAGTTTTTCCCAATCAAGGTCATTTTGGTATTTTGGTAAAAAAAAATTATGCGTTTTAAAGCGTCACTATGACCAACTTTAATCTACTAAAATCCTGCTTTCAATCTAAAAGTTTTCTCTTTCCACGTCATTTTGATAAAAATCTGTGCATTTCAAAGCATCACAATAAATAATGATAATAATTAAAATGCACTAAAAACAATCAATATACCACATGTTTGCTTTGTATTGTGTTGATTATTCATTCCGTTGATTGATGACAGTTTTGATTTGTTTTCATCATTCATTCAAGTTCATTTTGATTGTGTTTTTAAAGCTTTCAATAACCAACTTTTTTTGACCAGAATCCCGTTTTTAATAAAGTTTTCCAATCAAGGGGATTTTGGTCATTTTTGGGCATTAAAATTTTTGCGTTTTAAAAAAAGGCACGTGACCAACTTTTTAATCTATAAAATCCTGCTTTTAATCTAAAGTTTTTTCTTTCCAAGTCATTTTGATAAAAAAACTGTGCATTTCAAAAACATCACAATAAAACCAACCCTTGTATCTATAAAACCAATTTTTGTCAGATGGGTTTAATTTTTCCTTTAGTATTTAAATAAAAAAAGTTATTTATATTTCTTTTTAAACGGTTAATGCCCTTTCACCCCCTTTTTTTGGGAAAAAAAGGGGGGGGGGTTTGTCCCCCCATCCCCGCCTTTGGATTGCCAACTGTTTTTGCCATAAATTATCAGTACTTTTTATTTACTCGAGTAATTAATAGTGTTGTATTCTTTACTGCCCATCTTTGAATGCATTTCTGTTGGGTATGTTTTTCTAACCATATTTTGTAATTTTAATAAATGATCCTGGCATTCTTGCTTTTTTACATTAGTGGCCACAAAATGAGACTTAGTGCTAGTGAAACTACAAATTAGATTTTAAAATGTGGCCTTACTCTTCACGTTTCATAAGTAAAGAATGGTTCATTTCACCACACAGGTTCTATATGACGGCAAACTGTCCAGTGCAATTGCTTCATGTACAACCGGTTTGCAACGGATGGTCACGTGTTTACAACGGCACCCAAGGGCAACGTCTCCTCTTTGTCCACACAAACCACATTTTATAAGCTTCAGGTAAGTGAGTAATGTGAATCAAATTTACTTAAAAAAGGATCTAGTTCTGTAACTACTCTAGTGGTTTTTGTTTTATTTAAAATAAAATTTTAAGCTTACTATATAATGTTTGTTTAAAATTAAATATCATCCAATTTCTTTATTTTGCATACTCATTTATTGTTTCATTTTTTTGGTGTCAAATGAAATGTGGACACACTGGTATATTTTTTGTGTTTAAATCTGTGCCATAATAAATTAGTTTTCCCGCACCCCGCAGCAATGTTTTTCACCAAACCCAAAGGATCCAAGCAATAGTTGCGTTTAAAGTACTTTTCTTTTTTAAATTTCTTATAGTATTTAAAATCTAGCGGATATTTGTTTGGATTGATCTACCCACCATCTAAAGAATATCTACTGAAATGGGGTATTCTAAATAGTTCATGAAAGCTTGCCTGGGGATCTTGATCATCCATTTTTTGCCCCTTTATAAGTGACAGCTTTGATAGAGTATGTGGGCATCCTAAGGGTTATGGACCGCTTTTGCGTTGCTATCAAATTTAATAGATTGTGTTTAGGATGAATGCAATACTCTAAATATATTACACGCACATGCATGCTCAATTTGCTCACTCGTTTTCATAGGTTCAATTTCATTATACCACACATTTAATGCAACAGTGGCAATTTATGTGTTGTGTTGTTTGACGTATTTAACTCATTTCATGCTGAGGACGCTCCATTTATTTCATAATTATTGAGAAAAACTCCCATTTAAGCATTTATTAACTGTCCATCTGTGAGTGTGTCACGTCTCTCAATAAAAACCAAAACACGTGTATGTTTGATTGACACGCTTTTTTTTTTTTGCTGGCATTGCCCTTCATAAGGATGATACAGAATATTTTTGGTGAACCTGGTGGTAAGGAAAAGTGGCTTGCCCACAGAAAGTTTGACCATTTTACCCGGCACCCCATCATGACCCGGCACTTCCACCATTTTGAATGCGAGAATAAGTGGCAAACATTTTCAAGTGCTAAGTTTACCCAGCAGTAAGACGTCAACGCACGGATTGTTTGTGTGTTTTTCTTCAACAGTATGTTAGGTGGGTACTCCTGCACCTGTGCTTATGTTAAATTAACATATATCTTAGGGCCTGCTGTTGCAAAACCTAAATTAAATCATAACTTCAAAAATAAGCGAAATTCTTCAAATAACCTTCCCAACCATGTCAAATCCCCAATAAAGAGCTGAGATCCTATAAATATCACCCGTATTATTTCTAATTTTTTTTTGCAATAACCACTGAAAAAGGTATTACATTGGATTTAGAACATCCCAAAAAAATACATACTTTGAGGCCCGTATCCAGGACGGGTTTCGTGCGCGAAAGAGAGGTAGTAGCAGCTTTCTGTAGCAAATACTAGATATTTTAAAACCAGGGGAAAACATTCATTTTTTAGAGGAATTTTTTTATTTACTTTCGACTCTTTGTTTTTTTTAAAAGGGTTTTTTAAAAAAATTATAGCAATACAGTGCAAATTAATGACTAATTATGTTGTCGTGTCTTTTTGCAACCATCTTGTAGGAGAAGGAAGCAAGGGAGAAAAAAATAAAAATATATTTTGAAAAACAATTTTTTTTTTAAAAATTTTGTGAAGGTGTTCGTTAGCCTCAGTAATTCCGGGTTTTAAATTCATTCCCCCAAAAAAAAAAAAAATGGCTACTGGGGCCCCCTGGCCCCCCCAAACCCCCCTTTTTCCCAAGGGGTTTTTTTCCCCCCTTTTTTTTTAAAAGTTCGTTTTTTAAATGGAGAAGGTTTCAAAGGTTTTGGGAAACCCCCTTTTTGGGGTTATAGGGGAAAGTTTGAAGAATTTATCATGAAGTCTGATTGACACACCCGCATGAAGGATTTATAAACATTTGGTAAAAACGATTTTGAATTCAATTTATTTTCAGGACTTGGTAAAACAAACGCAATATTGTTTGTTTCGCCGATTAATACGTAATAACAAAAATCATAGTTATTATATAATTATATAAAACTCGGGGTGAACGAAATGTTTAAAAATATTTATTTTGATGACTAAAATAATAAATTTCAAAGTTTGTCATAGGGAGCATTTTAATTATGACCGGAGAAGAAGTGGTGGGGGGGGGGGGGGAAAAGGCAATCGAAAAATACGTTTGCTTATAAATTTAAATCCACCTCATTTCAAATTTTGGTTTTTTTCCCCCGTTTTGGGTTTGGGTGGGGCCAAAAACGTCTTATAAATGAATTGTCAGGTTGCGAGAGTGCTCACTTTCTTTGTTTGATAGCCCCTGATTCCCCTTTCTTATTACCCAGGACAGGAGCGAGAAACGTAGGTACATTTCAACTCAAGGAGGATTTTTATTTTATTTTCAAAAGGGCATTGTCGATCCTTTCAAATCAAATGGACTCGGACCGAGACCCATTTTACTTGTTATTTGTTGTATTCTAAAGATATGCTACTCATTATTATGTCATTTATAGCACAAAATGTGTAAATAGGTTATTATTTTTTAGAGTACCAGTATTAAATACCTAAAAAATTATCTCTAAAATTTTATTCTTTGGTGTTTTTTTGGGAAGGTCTGCGAATCGGATTCCTATAGACTAAACAAAAACGCTGTGAATTGCTTTTTTTTTTTTCCCAAAAGTGGTGGTGCAATACAAAATTCTAACAACACACAGCTCACAACAGAATTCAGCCAAACGAAAATCCCCCGCTCCCAAAAACTTTGGGTGAAAAAAGTTTACTCTTTACATAACAATTATTTAGCATCAAAAAAGCCGATGCTCATAAAATAATTTTCGTTTTATGACATTTTTTCAACCTAACTAATCTTTTTTTTTTCTATATATTATATTTCCCAAGTGCGTCCGTCCGTGGGGTTGTTTTTTAAAAACTTTTTTTCCCCCAAATTAATATCTCAATCAAAAAAAATTATACATCACGTGTGTTGGGACCCTAAAAAATCGGGTGGGGAAGTTTGAACATTTTTTCTCTTCCTTTTTTTTTTTGTTCCAGGAATTCCTTTTTATATTTATGCTATTTCCCATTTTATGCAATTTTACAATTTTTTGTCAATCGAAAAACTTGTCAGAACGCCAATTTTGTCTTATTTAGCGCATTTGGGCACTTTTGGGGGGCTCATTATTGTTTATTATTATATCTAAAAAAATGAAATCTAAAAGTTTAAAATTTTTTAGATAAAGTAAATTTTCAAAACTTGTTGGTTTGGTTGGCTAAAATGTTAAAAAACAATGGGGAATTTCGGGTGTAAAAAAATTTAAACTGGCAAAAAAACTGATGAATAATTTGTTCCAATTGAAGGGTCCCCGGTGTTCTTTGATCGCTCCTGTTTTGAAGACCCAACCTACCCTCGAGCGCAAACGGGAAGTTCAACTCTTGTTTCTAAAATGATCCCTGTGGGGGGCAAAAAAAACTGGAAAGACAAAGATCGCACGGGGACCCTTATGCAAAGAAGAGGGTTTTTTGCAAACGCTGTTTCCCCGTGTTTACAATAATTGTTAGTTTGAGGGAAATTATTTTAAAAAATTTAAAAAACCATTTTTAGCGTTTTTTTGGCTAAATTTTGACAAGCTTTTTAAATTTTAGAACGATTAATTAACCCAAATTTTTTTAAACAAAATTTGTATTTTTTTAATCAGGGTGAATCAAAATCCCCAAAACAAATTTATACAATCGATAATAACACAATTCTGATCTAATTTAGTACTGTAGGAATCAACACCAAACCGTAAAAAGCGATATCTTTATTGAGAATGAATTTGTTTGATCTTCTGTCCGATGTGTGGTGATTTTAGTCTATAAATTTTTAGACCATGTGGGACGTACTTTAAAATTTAGACCCTGCTAGCTCCGCGATGTCACAGCAATGCTAAAAAATAATTTATTGATAAAATAAAGCTTTTTATATCGAAATTCTAGGGCATATTTAAATCAGTTTTATATATTATACTGAAGTGACATCAGTGGGGGTATCCAAAAGGGAGGAGGGGGGGACAAAAACTTTTCCCTTTGAAAAGAAAGTGTAAAGGAGAAAAAAAAATAACTAAATTTCCCTCAACTAACCGGGGGTTTTAGTAGATACAAAATTGTTATTTTTATGCTTTAAAACGCAAAGATTTTTAGAAAAATGACCTTTAAAGGGGGAACTTTTAGATTTAAAAAACGGGTGTTAGTAGATTTAAAAAAAAATTGGTGAGCTTTTAAAACACCAGATTTTCACCAAAATTACATTAAAATAGAAAACTTTTGGATTAAAATCGGATTTTAAAGGTAAAAAGTTGGGCTTGTTGCTTTAAAAAACACAGATTTTCCCAAAAGACCTTGAAGAAAAACAATTTTTAGGGGGGCAAGCCCCCCGGGCCCCCCCCTTAAACCTTCGCAATTTTGAAAAAAAAAGATTGAACCCCCCCCCCCCCCCTTTATCAATTCCCGATACGCCCTTTTGAATACTAATTAGCGAAAATGTAACGACCAACCCTATTTTTAAAAATAGACAAAAATTACATTTAAAAAACATTTTTGGGTTACAGGAAATTTCCTATTCAAATCCAAAATTAATACCCTGGGAAACGCATTTCATTTTATACCCCTTTTAATATATCAAATTAATTTTAAGACTGAATTTTTTTGGATGGGAAAAATTTACCCCGCCGAGCGAAGGGTGGGGGTTCAGGGCTAACTGACCCTTTTCCTCGACTTTGGGCTTCTTTTTCAACACTTTTTTATCCATCTCGAAACTGTCTTGGTCGGATGGTCCCGAAGTAGCTCTGTCGCCTGCTCTTTTGTTAAGGGTTATAAGAACCCCCCCCATGTCGGAAGATTTACCATTACTTTACTGACATAGGGGAAAGAAAATTTCCCCCAGCAAGATCTGGGTCTTAAATGAATCCATTTTTTCATTTTTTCTGTCACAAAGCAAAGAAAAAAAAAGTTGTGTGAACATTGTGCATGTTGATGTTGTGTGAAAGGGTTATCTTTCCCACCCCTTAGTCCCCTTTTCAAAGAGCACTAACTCATTGCAGAGTTAGCTTCCTTGGTTTGTAACTACGTATGTTCAAAATGAATTCCATCTAATAGTTTTTATATTGTTTATACAGGAGTGCTACTGTATATACTAGTTATATTGTATATTTTATATGGTGTGCATGATTTCATATGTTTTTTCAAAACATGTTTAAAAATTTTTGAAATAAAATCCGAAATTACAAAATCTATCCCGACCGGGGGTTTTGAACCCATGTCTCCCACCATTTCGGCTATAAGGGCGCTTTAGCCAACTAGACTGGGGAAACGCCAAAGCCCGTTGTTAGACGAGTGAGCGAGTCATGTGTTGAGTTCCCGTGAACATTTGCATTTTAAGTTTGATAATTATATTCGTATAAATAATAGGGTATTTAAGTTTAGGCCATAGTTTAGGCCATAATGCTCCACTGTAGCCTATGATAGGCTAGGGAGGCCAAAGCGGACGTTACACTGGGAAGTGAAAAGAAAAAGTGAAGAGAAAAGCAGCTTTTTTAGAAGTAGAGTTAACATTTAGCTTACGGGACTTTTCCCGTTGCTGTTACACTGGGAAGTCGAAAAGTAAAAAGTAAAAACTTTCCGAACTAGTCGGACTTGGTTTGCTATGAAAAGTCCCATAAGCTACATGCTAGCTCTACTTCCAAAAGTTACTTTTTCTCTTTCACTTTTTCTTTTCACTTCCCATGTAACGTCGCTTAAGGTAATGGGAAAAAAGAAATGTTACCGGTACTCAACACATGGCTCACTCACTCGTCTACAACGATCTTTGGGTTTCCCTAGTGTGGTTAATTTCAGAATTGCGTACTGCATGCTTAACGAATTTCGAAATCCAAATTGGTTATCAGAAATAATATTGTTTGTTTCGATAAAGTCAATTGAATCTTTTTTTATAGCTTTTTCGTAAATTTGGAAACATTTGATGTGAGAGAGAATGGTCTGTAATATCTTAATTGAGTTTTGTCATCCTTCTTATATAAGGGTGTTATTTCAGCTTTTTGAGTTAGTGAGCAGGTGACGTCCGCATGCCCAGCTCATTGATGTACTCTATGATTTCATCTTCATCAACTGGCAATAAAGATAGTCTTTGGATTCACTTTGACCGTTTATAATTGAGCGAGCGCTCTCCACTTGACTCTTATGGCTCGAATGTCTGTTTTTTTTTTGTTTTTTTTCTGTTACTGCTTCGATACAGGTTGCACCGTTTCTCTGATCGATCTGAAATTTTTCACACATGTACATACCACCTAGGCGGGTTGCTGTATAGTTTTTGAACAAAATCCGATTGTTGGTTATAAAAAATAAAAATAAAAAAATAAAAATGTTCCGATCGTTATGAAATTTTGCAGGGTCAAGTACAACATTCTCTCCTATTTTACAAATTTTCAGCTAAATCGGTCAAGACCTTAAGTAGTGTAGATAGAAATTACATTTTAACAAAAGTAACGTTACCATTGGCAACGAAAAGTCGCACAGGAATCACTATGCACTGCCACCTAGAAGTAATCAAATACAGTCGAGGAAGCAGTGTATTATTTGTTATCAAAGAGTTTAAATAGTTTTCCCAAAGAAATGATGTCAAGATTCTGATGTCCTCTAGATGGCGGTGGATTTTATCCATTCTCTCCTATTTTTACAAATTATTAGCTAAATCGGTCAAGACCTCAAAGACTTATTGGTATGTAACATTATGGGAATGTCGTACTCGGGTCGTGTTGCACGTACCGGTGCTCGCTCATCAACGCGACGGGACTTTAGCGTTTTTCCTAGTTACCATAATAAATCACTAATGTTTTCAATCTGCTAAAATCATATGGCTCAAAACAATACATATCTCTTCCCTAGAGAATAGAGAGAGATAGTGCAGAGTCTGGCCTTTCTTTATCTTTCTAACAAACTATTTTATTACCCCCCACCCCTTCAGTAAACTCATTCCTGGACACTCACCTTCACACCCACCTTGACAAGACGTGACAGATCGCTGGCAGAGACGCTGCGGCGAGTGTTATCTTTATGTCCTAGTGATGGCATCATTCTATAAACAGCACAGTTTTGCTTCTCGGCTGTTACAAACGGCGACGTGATTGTAAATACTTATTCCCTGGTACACCATTATTTATCGGACAACATTACTTCTAGGTTTGATTGGTAATTGATGCCCTTTTCTCAGCTGCCTGCCCCCAATCTGCTGCACACTCAACCCAGGTTCAAATAAATATTGTCTTGCCCTTGATATAACCAAAAATACAAAATAGCGTCCAAATAGAATGCAAAAGATGCTGCAAGTATACCGATTGCCATGCGTGACTGACTACACTTACACAGGGCGCTTGTCTTGCCCGCATGCCGCCTGGGACTAAGCCAGAGTTGACGTCACGTGAGAAGACGTGGCCAAGACACAGCTTTGCAGTTAATATTTGTTTTACGGCAAATTGTTGGCCGATTTCTTTGATTTTTGTTTGGCGTATTCAAATTAGTGGCTCAAGACTAATGATTAATACATTTTTCAAGATGAGATAATCCCTTTAAACTTGGGTTGTTAGCACTTGAGGAAGTAATGGTGAAGGATTCCCAAACAACATTTTACATCGTTATACTATATTGAATCAATAATATTATGTACTTAATCAACTTAAGATGGTAAACCACAAAACAAAGAGTTAACTGTAACTTTTCCTCTCGTGACTTGGCACAAAGCACTGTTTATAGTTATGTCAGTCATGACATTCATATCCATACAAAAGAAAGAGTTAACTGTAACTTTTCCTCTTGTGACTTGGCAACAAAGCACTGGTTATAGTTATGTCAGTCATGACATTCATTATCCATACAAAAGAAAGAGTTAACTGTAACTTTTCCTCTCGGTGACTTGCAACAAAGCACTGGTTATAGTTATGTCAGTCATCACATTCATTATCCATAGCCGTTTCCCGCTTCTGGCAGGATAAGCTTGTTTTTTAAACCAAATGTTTCCACTTATTTCTATCCTCCCACAATCGTATCTCGTCTTCCACATCTTCCCAGCTCTCTCACCTTGCCTCTACCTCCTGCTATGGTATCCTTACATCTCTTCTTTGGCCTCCCCCCTCTTCTCTTTTCCATCTTCAATCCTTCTTTCTTACATTATCTTGCAGGGCATCCTATCTTCCACCATTTGTTTCATCTTTAGAATTAAGTATACTAAGCACCCAAATATATTCTCATATACATATTAAGAAATTAATTATAAGGTTTAGGACTAGGGCCAAACTACTTCTGGCCAAAACATGGGTAACACAATATATCGATTATTGTCAAACACTATATGTACATACACTTCATGTAAGAAAACCCAATAAATTATCTTATCTTATCATACCATATGTCCATGCCATATATCCTCCCACATCGTATCTCTTCCACTTTTCCCAGAGATCTCCTCTTGTCTCTAAGCCTCATGCTATGGTATCCTTCCATCTCTTGTATGCCTCCCCCCTCTTCTTTTTCCACCTTCAATCCTTCTCTCTTACATTATCTTGCAGGTTGCAGGGGCATCCTATAATTCCAGCATTTGTTTCATACCATATGTCCATACCATCGCATTTGTGTCCTTCCTTCCTGTCACTTAACTTCTCTACTCCCAGCATTTTTCATTTCTTATGACAATATACTAATTAGTAAAATAAACAGTTTGAAAAAACTATGTTGGTCATTATATTGTAATTATATATATATAATACATTACATCATATGAAATCAATAAAATACTAAAATTAGTAAGTGATGAATTAAAAATGAATGGGTAATTAGCAATGAACTAAATTCAGATTCAAATTAAAAATGCATTTTATTTATACTGCTGTACAATTTTTTATCCAATATCTAAACTTATTAAGCAGTATAATATTCATAAGAAAGAAGAAGAACAGTAATATGCCCACAATCTTGAATGGATTTGTGCCATGTGCGTAGGCAGGTTTTTAGAACAATTACTGTACTAGGATTTGTACATAACGGTTAACACACATTGATAATATGTAAATGAATTTCCTGGTTTGTTGTCAAATCATTTTGGTGGGTCCTTTATCTGGTAACATGGTTTTTGTTAGTTGATCAGTTAATTTTGTGGTAGAGTAATTCTTAAGATTATTACTTTCAAGAGAAGGTTATATATATTTATTGATTTTATTTATGTTTATTCCGAGTTTTTCTGTCCGAGATTAGTGAACATATGAGCATGTACACTGTTCTTCTTCTTTACATATGCATACATTTGTGGCTCACTAGGCCATCATGCTTTTCTGTGTGAATTTTATTTCCTTAGCTGTGTGTATGAGACGTACGTATTATGATTATTTATGTTAAATATAAGTTAATTCTTAGCTATACATGATTAAATATACATTCATAGCTTATAATCAGTAGGACTACATTGAGTTTCCGTAAGTGTAGGTTGTAGGCAATGTAATTGTAGGCAATAATTAAGTATTAGATTGATGATAAACAGAATCTTATGAACTGTGTTGGCCTACAGGACGTGAAGGCAGTCTTACACATTCCATCCACAGTACGCTCACTCAATTGGAGGAATCCAGGTGTTATTTCCCCTCTTCTCACACTAGACATGCCTTATGATTGTGGTATTGGCTCCACGGATGCCAAGAGAGATCCTGCGTTGTGGTGAGTTCATTAACTATCTCGTCACCCTGCAGATAATTAAGCGTGTCCTATGCTGAAACTATTAGAGAAATGATTTTAACTAGGCAATGGAGCACATTCCATGCTATATTATAATTCAAGCCAAGACCTCATTCTTGCTACGAAAACCAATGTAAAATATCCTTGAATACCTACCAAGCAAGCTAGGAGGAATAATATATGCCTTGTATTGTGGAGAAAGTGAAACATTTATATTGTGCATACTGTCTTGATTTCATGCTGACTCTTCTGCTCTATTGTTCTCATTATATTCAATTCAATTTTTTTAAACCCACTTCAAAGTATAATAATGAACAAGTTGAAATCATTCTTTGATACATGACATAATATACCCTTATTTTCATCACATATTAAAAGTTATAGATAACAATGAAATCAAAAAACAAAACAATAAGTCAAAAGGCATTAATACAACAGTTTAAAAGGGACTGAAGTTTACTTTGATATATTGACTAGATTATTTTGTTATGATAATTTATTTATATTTATAGGCCTCATAGGACTGGCTATCTATATCATAATACTATATTTTATTGTCGAAATCATACAAATTGTGAGCTGGTGAAGAGTTATCAGACGGTGTACCAACACATGATTGTATTTCTCCTGTCAAGTTCCAAGCTTCTGGGTTTCATCTGTGAGCTGGTGGAGAGTTCTCAGACAGTGCAGCAACACATGATTCAGAATCGTGGCTTCCTAGTGAAACAGCTTCATGCTTCAACGTTCCTCCCGCGAGCACCTAACGACCGAGGTGCTGGGCTCGTTCCTCAGCCTGACCAAGCACCTAGTCACTTGTCTCAGCGCTAACAGTGAGCTGATGCTCAAACAGGTGAGAGAGACACTTGTAAACCTCAGGGTTCCACTCCCTCGTAGCTGCACGCAGCGGAGCCAAGGTATGCACATAGGGCTTCACGACGAATATTGCAGAGTCAGAAGTGACAGCAAGTTTCAATTATAGTGTAGCTGTATCTTTAAATTCATGACTTTCATAGTATATTTAGGTACTTATTAATACAACTACTAATGTGACACCAGTTAACTTAGATGTACACATAGAAATACTGTACTATTTATTACTGTTCTAAGTAGGGTATTATATTATTAGCTAGGTTAGTTTACGTAGGGTTTTTATTTCTATTTTGTGCCAAAAATAATAAACTTTCACCATCCAAGCCCCTATAAAATATTCCTTGTACATACATTATGTTCCTTTTAATAACTTGTTTTATTTGGTTTATCTACATTTTTCTAGTAGCGCATGTGCATGCAAAATGGGACTTTTTTGTATAGGTACTGTGTAATGTGTATCATCATTATCTGTTACTACGTTCAATTCTGCGTTGGGTGGGCAATTGACAATAGGCCTACCCATATTCTCTCTCCTTCCACTGTGTTTCCTTTCCACCACATTCCAGTCTCCTCCTCGTTCCACTCTTTTCTCTCACTATCCTGCCATTGTTGTCGTAGTCTGCCTGTTAGTCTTCTATCTTGAATTTTATTC